>VIAB01009615.1:1445-20522 GCA_009801035.1 Oophaga pumilio | reverse complement strand
ATACTATTTATCCTTTGGCTGTGCCGAGTTTTCTCTCTTTAATTGACACAGGGTTGGGACCCTACTCGTGCACCCCTCCATTTCATATGGTTGTGCTGAAACGTCATTATTAACTTACAGTAGGAATGGTGTTCCTTTCATCATAGGCCTTGTTGACCTCTCTCCAAATGTAACATTTATGGTTGTGGCCAAAAAGTTCAATTTTGGTCTCATCACTCCAAATTACCTTGTTTCAGAAGTTTTGAGGCTTGTCTCTGTACTGCTTTGCGTATTGTAGGTGAGATACTTTGTAGCATTTGTGCAGTAATGGCTTTCTTCTGGTGACTTTGACCATGCAGCCTATTTTTCGCAAATTGCCTCCCCATGCTAATTAGGGACAGGAAACAAGAGGTTAAATAGCCCTCCCCTTCCCCTAATCCCCAGTGCTTTCCTGTCCCTAATCAGGATGAAGAGGTTTTGTGTGCTCCGTGGACGGGTCGGCGAGATCCCGGGGTGTACCTTGAGTCGGGCAGCCGGGATCGATCGTCCCGGACCTTCCTCCCCGCGTGCTGCTACTGCCGCTGGCGGGACCCATGCATCCTCCGGCGCTTCAGCAATGCTGGATGGTGAAGGTCGGGCTGGAGGCCTCTCCCGTAGCTCCCCAGCCCAAGGAATGTTCTCCCCCTCACACCGCATGCTGGCACATCCGGATGGCATCTATAGGAATTGACGTACACCGCCGACTCAGAAGGCGCAACGTCACTTCTGCCCTGCGTTCCACAGTGGAATGCACCGCCAGTTTGGCCGGAAATTTGAAATTTAAAAAAAAAAGTTCAGGATGGCGCCAGGAAGCTTATTACTTGAGGAGGAGAGATCCCATCCGATTGGATGGGGAGAGAAAAAACGCTGGATCTCGGTTCCTATATAAGGACCCTGATGGAAGGCTCCATAAGGTAGGACTAAGGTCTGCATGATGGATGTGTCTTCCTTGAGAGCTGCCTCTGCAGAGTCCAGCGCAAACCCTGGCCCAATGAGTACGCTTGGAAGAGGGTATGTCGTCTTTGGTTCAGGACCCATTCTTATGGGACCCCCTTCTCCTCTTTCAGGGAGACAAGGATCCTGCACCAAAAACGAAGGGGAAGACTACAAGCCACAAGTGTGCCATCTGTAGTAAAAAGCTCCCCTCCAATTACAAAAAAACCCTGTGCCAGCTGTGCACAGAAAAATTTGTCCAGGAGGAACAACCATCCCTGATGGACGAAGTAAGCGGGATGGTGCGACAAGAGATTCAGTCATCCCTGGCTACCTTTTTCCAGTCATTCACAAGGGGGTCCACAGTCTCAAAGAAGATAAAATATGCCCCTGAAGACATCTCGGACTCAGACCCCAAGTCATCGGGCTCTGAGGATTGGCGGGAAGAAGGTGAACTGACCCCAAGCCAGACGGAGGAGGATACAAAGTAGTTCTTTTCCTCAGAAGATATGAAGGAGCTGCTTTCAGCAGTCAGGAACACGATGGGGGTTGAGGAGACACTGTCCCGTTCAGTCCAGGATGAGCTATTTGGCGGTCTGAAATCTAGGAAGAAAATGGTTTTTCCTACCCATGATAATGTCCAGAATCTAATCTTGGAAGAATGGGAGTTCCCAGAAAGGAAATTGAGTATCCCAAGCGAGATGAAAGATCGGTTTCCCCTGGACGAAGAGACCGCGAAGTGTTGGACTGAAGTCCCTAAAGTAGATATCCAGGTAGCTAGGGTAGCCAAAAAAACTACCCTTTGAAGATTCCTCTCAACTCAAGGACCCTCTTGACCGCAAAATGGATAGTTTACTGAGGAAGTCCTGGGAGGCTTCAGCAGCCGCCTTAAAAACAAATGTCGCATCCACTTGCATAACGCGAACCCTGTACCTCTGGCTACAGCAATTGGAGGACCATATTAGAAGTGGAACTCGGAGGGAAGATCCTCTCTACCGCTCCATCAGAAGGTAGCGGACTCCTCGGCAGAGTCAGTTCAAAATTTCGGCAAGAACATCAGTACTTTCCAACACTACCCGAAGGGCTCTGTGGCTGAACATGTGGAGCTGGTATATTCTTTCAAAATTCAAACTATGCTCTATTCCCTTCAGCCCTGCACTGGACGAATTCCTAGAGAAGGTAACTGATAAGAATGTTCCTGAACCAAAACCACCCAAGAAGAATCCTTTTCGCCCACCCCAGGCTTAGACCCTTCAATACAGGGGGAAAGGGAAAACGGGGCGATGGAGTTACCCTAAAGGTGGGAAAGGCAGAAATATTTTTCACAGCTCTCGTTCAGAGACAAAAAATGACGCCAAGTAGGTAAGAGGCAGGATTTCAAACTTCTTCCCAAGCTGGCAAGGGTTAACATCAGATCTGGGAATCTTAGACTCAGTCAAAAGGGGAGTAAAAATAGAATTTTCCTCCTTCCCTCCTCAAAGACTAGAAGTAACACTCAATAAAGCCTCAAAAAATTCTGCATACAGAACTCCAACAGATGCTATCATTGGCAATAATATCTCCGATTCCAGAAGCAGAGCTCAGTCAGGGCCACTACTCCCGACTGTTCCTAGTAAAAAAGCCAAGTGGGAAGTACCGGATCATCATCAACCTAAAGAAGCTGAACGAGCATATCCGGTACCAATGCTTCAAGATGGAGTCAATAAAGACCACAATACCATTGATCGGGAAAAACTTTGCCATGGCCACCATAGATCTCAAGAGGCATATTACCATGTACCCATCCACCCGTCCTATCAGCAGTATCTGAGGTTTGCAGTTGCTCTAGACGAAGAAGTACAACACTTCCAGTTCAGGATTCTGCCCTTTGGCATATCATCGGCACCCCAAACATTTACAAAAATAATGGCAGAAGTGGTAGCACTCTTCAGGAAACAGGACATGTGTCATTCCTTACCTGGATGACCTTCTCGTCATGGCTCCCTCCAGCACCACCCAAAGAGAGCACCTTTGATCAGTCCTGCATACCTTGGCATCTTTAGGCTGGATGGTAAATCAGGAAAAATCAGACATGAATCCCTCAACCAGGAAAATCTTTCTAGGGATACTCCTTGATTCCCAGAGCCACAAATCTTTCCTTCCGACCTCAAGCAGGTATGCGTAAGATCAAAAGTTCGAATGCTAACAAGTCAGAAAAGGGTGACCGTAAGATTCGCCATGTCAACATTGGGGTCAATGACTTCTAGCATCCAGGCGGTTCCCTGGGCCCAGGCCCACTCAAGAATACTTCAGATGATTATTCTATCCCGCTGGAACAAAGACCCAGAGACCCTCAATACGAGAATCTCTCTACCTCAACACAAAGCTATCCCTCAATTGGTGGCTCTGCCAGGTAAACCTAGCAAAAGGGATACCCTGGATACATTATCCTATGACGTCAATTACAACAGACGCCAGCAAACGCGGATGGGGAGCAATAACGTCTCAGGGAGTCTTTCAAGGAGTCTGGCCCAAAAAGATGGAGAACCACTCTTCCAGTTACAGAGAATTGAGAGCAGTAGAAGAAGCCCTAAGGGTGGCAGTCATTAATCCAGGGAACCCATGTCTGAATTTACTCCGACATGACCACCGTAGCCCATCTACGTCATCAGGGCAGCACAAAATACGGAAGTCTGCAACAGATATTTGCAAGAATATTTGGTTGGGCAGAATATCATCTCCAATCGCTCTCCACCTGAAAGGATGCGACAATGTCTAAGCAGACTTCTTGAGCAGGACAGACACATATCCAGAAGAATGGAGCTTCAATATGAGAGTATTCCAGACCATAACCAAAAAATGGGGTCTCCCGGAGGTGGACCTGTTTGCAAATCGAGAGAATACCAAAACAAAACAGTACTTCTCCATAGGTCCAAATGAAACACATTCAAAGGTGGATGCCTTCGCTCACCCATGGGATTTCGGATTGGCATACGCATTTCCGCCAATTCTTTTAATACCAAGAACTCTGCAAAAGGTCAGGACAGACTGGGGCAGAACTAACCTGATCACCCCTCTCTGGCCAAAAAGGAGCTGGTTCGTAGCCCTAAGGCTAATGAACTTAAAGGGTCCTCTGATCCTACCTCTGGACCACGACCTGCTACATCAAGGTCCCATCTTTCACCCAGTTCCCCACAGCTTAAGCTTGGCAGCCTGGCTTCTGAAACCTCAATCCTGAAAGCTAGAGGCCTCTCAGATGCGGTAATATCCACCTTACAAAAGAGTAGGAAGCTGATCAAACGCTATATATTTCAAAATATGGAAAACCTTCGATGCATTCTATGGATTCACTCCTATTGATCCTTTCCACCCAGACGTCGCGAAGATCTTGATTTCCTACAGAACGGCTTATCCAAAGGTCTAAGACCAAGTACCTTGAAGGTCCAGGTATCAGCCCTGAGTGCCTACTTCGACCAAAATCTAGCAGACAATCGCTGGATAAGGAGATTCATGTCTGCCGCCTCCAGAATCCGTCCAAAGAAACCCAGTATGGTTCCAGCTTAGAACTTGAATGTAGTGCTAAAAAGTCTAACGATCCCTCTATTTGAGCCTATGGACCAGATTCTGATAAACTATCCTGGAAAACAGCACTTCTCGTAGCCATTACATCGGCAAGAAGGGTGGGCGAGATTTAGGCTCTATCCATCAGAGAGCCTTATCTAAGAACTCTGGACGATAGATTAGTATTCCATCTAGACCCGTCTTTTGTACCAAAAGTGTCTTCTGATTTCCACAGGTCCCAAGAAATAATACTGCCCTCCTTCTGTGATAATCCGAAAGATGAGAGAGAAGCAGGATTCCATTCTCTAGACGTTTGGCGGGCTGTCCTTTTCTATTTGAAAGAAACGAAGCCTTGGAGGAGAGATCAAAATCTTTTTGTTAAGTATGGCGGACCAAATAAGGGGGGAAAAAAAGCTTCCTAAAGCTCTTTAGCAAACTGGATCAAGAAGGCGATCATGGATGCTTACAAAAATCAGGATCTACCTCTTCCTGAATCCTTAAAAGCCCACTCCACTAGAGCTGTCTCCGTCTCCTAGGCAGAAAGGGCAAATGCGTCCATCGAGCAGATTTGCAAAGCCGCTACCTGGTCCTCAGTCCATACCTTCACTGAGCATTATAGATTAGATCTAATGTCCGTACGACATCTAGCCTTTGGCAGGAAAATCCTGCAAGCTGTTGTCCCCTCCCTAGCCATTATTCTTTGGTACACCTCCTGTGTGCTGTCGTGGAGGGGATTAGAGAAAATAGAATTACACTTACCGGTAATTGGGTTTCTAAGACCCTCCACGACCGCACGGGTAATTTTCCCCCTAATAAGTTATGTTTATTTTTTTGATTTGCGTAAATAATAAATCAAGCATTCACTCTGTGGTCCTTGGAAAACACTGGGGAGTAGGGGAAGAGGAGGGCTATTTAACCTCGTTTCCTGTCCCTAATTAGGATGGGGAGGCAACCTCCTGTGTGCTGTCGTGGAGGGTCTTAGAAAACACCCAATTACCGGTAAATGTAATTCTATTTTCTTCAAGTGCCTCCTTATTGTGCATCTTGAAACAGACACACCGCTAGTTTTCAGAGATTACAGTATTTCAGCTGATGTTATTTGTGGGGTTTTTCTTTGCATCCCAAACAATTTTCCTGGCAGTTGTGGATGAAATTTTTGGTGGTCTACCTGAAATTTTATACCGTTCAACTACCTTTTCCCGTAGATCCGTAGATTATTTTGCTTTCCCCATGACTCACAATCCAGAAACGTCAGTGGCTGGATGAAAGATGCAAAAATCTGTCTGGATCCCAGAAACTCACTCAGCTTTTATGCACACACACTGATTACAAGCAAACAGGTCACAGGTGAGGATGTTACCTTTAGTAGCCATTCAAACCCATTTGTGTCAACATGCACAGCAGTTATCAGGCCAAAATCACCACGGTATGTAAACTTTTGATCAGGGTCAATTGGATGTTTTGGATTGTCATTATGATTTAAAAAGAGAAAACACAGTGGTGTGACAATAAATGGCTTTACCCAACCACTGACCATGAGTGGAGAAAAGGTTTAGGTGCTGTCATTCATATTCTCTGAAAAAAGGCCAAGAGAGCAAAAATTCTGCTGGGGTATGTAAACTTTTGACAACAATTGTACATATGCATTAATGTAAACAAACAATCTGAATAAAGGAAACTGCGCCAATCACAGACACATTTGACATAGCAGATTTCCACTAATACAAAACAGAATTTTCCTCAAACTGGAAAAAAAGGCTGTATAGACCCTTGTTCTGAGGCTCCATAGCCTTACATTTTAAAAGCCATTTCTGGGTTACACAGAGCGCAGTGTGACCTGGAGAGTCTGAAGAGCAGGATGGCGCTGGATGCCGGATAAAGCGAAGGTAGGTGACTATATGAACAGGTACAATGCACAGTTTTATTTAAAGGAGCACTCTAATATTTTTTTTTTTTTTTTTTAAATAAAAAAGAGGTATTTGTTTCTCCATTAACTTGGGTTCTAGGAAGTCTCCATGACTGCATACCTGTCATTGTGATTATTTTCCCTGTGAAATGAGAGCAATGCAGAGTGAGTTAAAACCCCCTCATTCCACCACTCCAGTGGGTTACAACAAAACATCAGAAGGTCAATCTAAATAGGTTAGTAAATATTAGCCATTAAAAAATAAGATGGAATGTATCTGCGCTGTCATGGAGACTTTCAAGGAACTGGATAACTTGTGAATCTAAGGCTACGTTCCAACGATAAGTTCTTGGCGCTGTATTTTTATGCTGTACAACAAGTACAGTGTCAAAGTTCTAGCAAAGTGGATGGGATTTGTAGAAATGTTATGTCCACTGAGATTTATTTTACTCAGCGATAACTGACCTGCGGTGCGTGTTAAATCGCAACATGTCGATTTCTCTTGTGAGTACGCAGTTTATTTGTGGACTTTCCCCATAGAATTGCATTGTATGCAGAAAATGCGCAAGCAATTTTGCAACATCAAAAACTCTGTAAATACTCCTTGTGGGAATGTAGCCTAATGCCTCTTTTCCCCAGTCTTCTCCATCACGCCATGACAGCAAAGCTTAGGACTATCCACGAACAAAGTACATTTTAATTAATAGATCTTGGAATAAAAATAAGTTCCACAATTGGCTGTCTTACAAAGTAATGTTCCTGTACTGAGATAATCTTATAAATGTGCCCCTGCTGTGTACTGTGTAATGGCTGTGTCTGACCGTACAGGAACATGGTCTGATCATACCACAGCTCCTGGGCAGAGGAGGAAGCAAAAGAGAGTAAAAATACAGGACAGAAGGGAATCACAGCTGCTGGTTTCTGTGAGGTAAAACATTTCACTGCCTGTTTTTAATGAAATGTTTTACCTCAAAGAAAGAATCAGCTGTGATCCCCTGCTGTAATATCTGTCGTAGGCAGCCAACGGAGGATACTGGATGGAGTGTATATCTTTCTTCCAGAAAGTTAATCTGGGCGAGATATTAAAACCGGGTAGTACTAATAGGTGCAACAGTTTATTCATGTAGTTCCGGGCCAGTTTTTATTGGAATGATGAGTAGGATTTGGTAGATACTGAAAAAGACTAGAGGAAAAGTTTCAGAGAGAGACACAGCCTCAGGACTGATATGGTGTATTTCAGAGAAGTATATGCACAGCGGTTAAATGTGCTAAATGCTGAGTTGCTAGAGAGTCAAGCCCCGCACACATCCCTGTTAACGTGAGTCAGAGGTATGGTGTATTGGTTAGCGCCTAGTTGGGCAAATCTTTGTTGTTTTCTCTAGTCACCTTCCAGGACAGCATAGGGAGGTTGCCTCTTAGCCCTGATGGGGAACAGGAGATGGAGAGGTTAAAAGGTCCTCCCACTTGCCAGTGTCTCTCCTGTTCCCTATGGGGCAGTGAGAGGTTTTCTCTGTGCTGGGGTGGCCTCGGGACCCCTTCCTGGTCTTCCCGAGCCCCACGAGGGCAAAGTTGGCCAGGGATCCCGACTGGGTGCCTCCCGCAGCTCCCCAGTCTTCTCCCCCTCGGCGTGTTCCTCAGCGTCCCGGAAGTGACATCATTGTAGTGCGCGTCACTCCCGGTACTTGCGTTCCACGCTGGAACGCACCTGTACTTCCGGCTTCTGGCGGGATCAGAGGACGCGCTGTGCTCGTGGTCATCACACCAGCCTGCACCTGGACCCAGGAGGGGGAGGGGAAATTACCACGCTGGGGGCAGTAGCTGACGCCATATAAACCTGCGTGAAGTCGCAACAGAGGTAAGATTTATCCTACCAGTATGGAAGGCACTTCATGACCTGCACCTGCAGAGCCCAGCGCTGCCCCTGCTACAGTAACAGTAAGTTGTATGCAGGGAGGGGTCCTTGGGAGGATAGCTCTAGGGCGCTCTTTATTGATATCTCTTTCCCTCGTTTTAGGGAGACAAGTCTGCCCCTAAAGCTACTATCAGGCAAAAGTGTGCCATCTGTAACTTTAAGCTACCCTCCCTATGGGATAAGCTCTGTCAGGCATGCATTGACAAAATTGTCAGAGCCGAGCAACCCTCCCTTTTGGAATTCAGAGATTCACTCTCTGGTCAAACAGGAGGTACAGTCCTCCCTGGCGACTTTTACCCCTCCACCCCCACCACACCCTTCTCCAGGGAAGAAAAGGAAGATGCAAATTGAGGACTCGGACTCTGAATCAGACCTGTCCTATGCGTCATCCTCTGGTAAATGGGAGGAACCCGTATCACCTAGGGACGCTGAACCCAGGAAATATCTTTTTTCCCCTGACCATATTGAGGAATTAGTGGTGGCTGTACGCAGCACTCTGAAGTTGGAGGAGGAAACAGAGCCTCAATCCATTCAGGACCAAATGGTTGGCGGACTAAAAAAGGGGAAGCACATAGGATTCCCGGTACATGTCAATATAATGGATATGATTTCTCAGGAGTGGGAACTGCCAGAGAAGCACCTCAGCACCCCCTCTAAAATGAAGCATAGATTTCCCCTGGAAGGTGATTCCATTAAATGGGATATTCCCAAGGTTGATGTACAGGTGGCAAGGGTTGTGAAAAAAAAAACACACACTCCCCTTTGAAGATTCCTCACAATTGAAAGATCCAATGGACAGGAAAATAGAGAGCCTCCTGAAGAAGTCTTGGGAGACATCCACTTCTTTAAAAGCTAACATAGCCTCTATATGTGTAGCCAGGGCCCTCTCCCGGTGGTTAGAGGAATTGGAAACTCATATCCCAAGGGACCTCTAGAGGCGACCTGATAGACTCCCTACCTATATTTCATAGATCCACTGGCTTTTTAGCAGACCCCTCTATGGAGTCCATCAGAGTTGTCGCCAGATCGCTGGTTCAGTCAAACTGCGCTAGAAGAGCTCTCTGGCTCAAAATGTGGGGTGGTGATATCACCTCAAAAACCAAGCTATGTGCCATACCCTTTAAAAGCGAGTGTGTTTTTAGGCCTGCTGTAGAAGAAATTCTAGAAAAAGCCATGGACAAGAAAAAAGTCCTCCCGGAACAAAGGCCCAGGAAAAAGATTTTTCCTGCCTCACAACCCCAAACCTCCCAGTCAGGAGGTAAGTGTAAGACAGGGAGGTGAAGCTACGCCAAAGGTAGGGGGAAAAATATTTTTTTCCCCAGCAGCAACACCAACAAAGTAAACAATGACTCCGACCCGGTGGAGGGGGAGACTCTCAGGATACATTCATCAGTGGCATACCATCACCAGTTGTCAATGGGTCCTCAACGTCATCAGGGACGGTCTACTGATAGAGTTCAACTCCTCCCCTCCAAAGGGTCTGAAAGTCACCTTCCTTCCAGCTTCAAAAGACCAAACATCTCTGCTAGTAGGCCTGAAAGACCTGGTAAAATCAAAAGCGATCACCCCGGTTCTGGAATCAGAGTGGGGCCTAGGCTACTACTCCCGGTTTTTGGTAAAGAAGCCTTCAGGGGAGGCATGTATCATCATAAATTTAAAGGGGCTGAATCGGCATGTAAGATATGCCAAGTTTCAAATGAAATCAATAAAGTCAGCCATTCCTTTGATCGGACCTCACTATGTCATGTCGACCATAGATTTAAAAGACGCCTACTTCCATGTCCCAATCCACCCGAGACACAGAAAATATCTCAGGTTTGCGGTACGGGGGAGCCGACAGGTGGAACACTATCAGTTCAATGTCCTTCCATTTGGCATCTCTTCAGCGAAGAGTCTTCTCCAAAATAATGGGGGAGGCGGTGTCGTTCGTCCGGAGTCAAGGCGTCTGTATAGTGCCTTACCTGGACGATTTACTGATAGAGGCCTCCAACGTGGCAACCCTGGAATGTCATGTATCCAAGACTCTGGATGTCCTAAGATCTCTGGGATGGATTCCGAATTTAAAGTCTCCGCTGCAGCCCTCCAAGACCAGGAAATTCCTGGGAGTACTATTGGACTCGGAGAAACAAACATCCTATCTTCCAGAGGACCGCCGGCGGGCCCTAATAGCAAAGGTCACAAGATTCAGGGACCTAAGATCCCCTACAATTCGGGAGAGCATGTCGGTTCTATGCTCCATGACAGCCTGTATTCAATCAGTCGCATGGGCAAAGGCACATTCCAGAGTTCTTTAGGCTCATATTCTGGAGAACTGGAACAGCCTTCCCTGTACCCTGAACAAAAGAGTACACACTCCCGGTCGTGTAAGAGCCTCCCATGCATGGTAGTTAAGTCCCAGGAACCTTCACAAAGGTGTGAACTGGTCTCAAAACCCACTGGTATCAATTACATCGGATGCGAGCAAGAGGAGCTGGGGGGGCATGATAAATCATATCCCCTTCCAGGGACTTTGGGATCAAAGAACGAGCAAGAAATCGTCCAATTTCAGAGAGTTGAAGGCTGTAGAGGAGGCATTCGGACAACATGACTACAGTTGCTCATGTCAAACACCAGGGTAGTACAAGGTTCAACAACCTAAAAAGTATTTCCAGTCAAATATTCTGTTGGACCGAAAAACATCTACTGTCTCTAACAGCAGTCCATCTGAAAGGCTCTTCCAACATTCAGGTGGACTTCCTAAGTTGCCAAGACATCCAGCCGTGGGAATGGAGTCTGAACAAAGCTTCAAAATACTGGTAAACAGGTGGGGTCTACCAGAGATAGATCTCTGCGTCTCGCCAAAACGCACAAGTAGAAGCCTTTTTCTCAAAAAAACCCCAGAGACAATTCCAAGGGGGTAGATGCCTTAACCCAGAAATGGGACTTTCGTTTGGCCTATGCTTTCCCACCAATCCCAATCCTAGCGCAAGTACTAAGAAAAATCCAGGAGAATCGGACCCCTACTATCTTTGTAGCCCCATTATGGCCAAGAAGGAGTTGGTTCAATCTGATCATCGAATTTCAGATAGACGGCCCTGTTCAGTTACCAGTAGAACACGACCTTCTCTCTCAGGTGCCCATTCATCACTACGACTCTCAGAAGTGGAAACTAGCTGCTTGGTTACTGAAGCCCAGGTGCTAAGAGCTAAAGGATTGTCGGACGCAGTAATTTCTTCACTGCAGAGAACAGAAAGCCGGTAACCAATGCCATATACATTAAGGTCTGGAAGAAATTCTCGTCCTTTGGTCTCCCTAACCTACCGGATCCACTTCACCCAAACATTGCACATCCTGGACTTTCTAAAGAGGGGCCTAGAGATAGGTCTTAGACCTAGTACATTAAAGGTTCAGGTCTCTGCTCTGAGCTCTGTCTTTGACCAGGATCTAGCTGGTCATCGCTGGATCAAAAGATTTATAACATCGGCCCTCAGAATAAACCCTAACAAATAGTTAACAGTTCTTTCATAGGATCTTAACCTAGTGCTCCAAGGGCTCACAGGTCCACCGTTTGAGCCATTGTCTTCCTGTTCTCCTCAAATGCTTGCATACAAGACAACCTTCTTAGTGGCCATAACCACGGCCAGAAGAGTAGGAGAACTACAAGCCCTATCTAAGGGAGCCTTATTTATTAATTAAAGATGTCTCAATAGTGCTTTGTCTTGACCCCTCCTTTCTTCCGAAAGTAGTCTCCGATTTCCACCGTTCCCAAGAAATTGCTCTGTCATCCTTTTGCAATTACAAATTGCAAAGCAATTACAATTCCAAAGGGATTTGAAAGATTTTTCTGATAATATCTTTAATTTTCAGAGGGAGAGGCAATCAGAACCTTCATCTTCAGACATTGATACCTCCGACACGGAGAGAACTGAGACTTCTGCTAAAGGAACACATTCCTTTGGGGGAGCTGTATCTAAGCAGAGATGGCAAAATATGAGAGGAAGACATGGAAGGAGAGGGAGAGGGGGATACAGAAATGGGGAAAGTGGACCCAGGGCCCCCTTTCCAACACCCACCATGGTATCTACATCGACTTTGCCCTCTTCTTCCTCATTTTTGGAGCAAGGGGCGAGGACAGTTTATTGCCTCAGAATAAAGTACAACTAGTGATAGGACAGATCATCAATCTGTCCTCGCTTACCCTCTCCAATAATGACCTGAGTATGTTATCAAGAGGTTTAAATTTTGTACCTACTAATTGTTTTAATTGTTTTGAGTGGGTGAAAGACCTGAACCTTTTCTATAGAAAATTAAAATGGAGGAAATTCTTTTTGCATAATAGTCTCGAGGAATGTTATCAGCAGGGACTTAATAAAGAAGATCTGGAGGGCTATCAAGCATTGGTTGGCCTCCTACGAGAGAATGATAGAACTCCAGATGGAGGTAAGGGCCCTTTTACTAATCTAAAGAACAGAAGTGATCGTATGCCACCATTGAGTAGTGTGAACAACATAGACATCTTTTTACAATTGGTCGAGAGAGATCTAAGAAAAATAAAGGGATTTGACCAGTTAATGGAGGATAATTTATTGGAAGGGGAAAGAATAGCCCTCGAGAATTTGAGAAAAAATGACCAGATAATTATAAAACCCTCGGATAAAGGGGGAAATCTGGTCACTATGGACCACACAGTATATTGTAAAATGTGTCATACTATACTTCAGGATGGGAATACCTATGAGATTTTGGGAAGTGATCCTCTGACTCTGTTTAAAGGGGAATTGAAACAATTGGTAGATGGGGCCCTCTCCAATGGCTTGATCTCAAAGAATGAATATGATTTTCCCCTACCAAAACACCCAGTAATGGCAACTTTCTACACTCTACACTACAAAGGTGCATAAGGGCCTTAATCCCTTGAAGGGACGACCGGTTGTCTCAGGGGTTGGTTCGTTGATGCAAAATTGCGGTATTTATATTGATGAAATCCTCCGCCCCTTTGTAACATTGTTACCATCTTATCTTCGAGACACGGCCGACCTTCTGCAAAAACTGGAGGGTCTCCACATCGAGAAGGATGCCTGGTTGGCATCAATCGATGTGGAGGCTGTTTACAGTAATATACCGCACTTTGCTGGTCTAAAGGGAGTGGAGTATTTTTTGAGACAGATCTATTGCATGCGGTGACCAAAATGAATTTGCCTTGTCCCTTTTAGAATTCTTACTTACACATAATACTTTTACTTTCGATGGAAAGTACTACCACCAGCTCAGGGGCACTGCGATGGGGAATTCTTGTGCCCCATCGTATGCAAATCTGTTCCTGGGCTGGTGGTAAGGTACATTAGTCTTTGGAAATGACAACAAATGGTGGCAGGATATGATATCCATCTGGTATAGGTATATAGGCGATATCCTGGTAATTTGGACAGGGACAAAAGAGGAATTTGAGGAATTTGTTGTGGAGCTAAATGTCAATGAGATAGGTCTCAGGTTTACATCAGAAATCAACAATGACAAAATAGCCTTCTTGGATATCACTATCCAGAAGGAACAGAATGGAGGATTAACCACCAGCATTTTCCGCAAACCGACCAGCACCAATAGCCTTTTGCATTGGCATAGTCATCACCCGGCTCCACTGAAAAGAGGGATACCTAAGGGGCAGTTTCTTCGCCTTAGGAGGAATTGTTCCGACCTTAGGACATTCCATGGTCAGGCGGGGGACATGTACAACAGGTTTAGGGAAAAGGGATATCCCAAACATGTTATTGATACGGCCTATGATTTTGCAAAAAAGGGGAATCGCTGATCCCTCTTGCAGAAACGCAATAGGGATACATCATCTGATGTTATTAGAGTGATTGGTACCTTTGATCAGCGGCATCAGATGGTTAGGGAGATATTGAATAGGCATTGGGATATCCTCAAAATGGATCCTGACCTTGACGGTGTGATTGGTGACCACCCCCTTGTCACTTTCAGGAAAGGCAGGTCCCTAAGGGACATGCTAGTACATAGTCAGTACTGCAGACCCAAGGCGAAAGGAACATGGCTTGACAGGAAACCTTGTGGTTTCTACAGGTGTGGGAACTGTCATTTCTGCAAATGGATGCAGCCAAATAAGTCCTTTAAGAGTTCCTCAACAGGAAGAACTTTCTATCAAAGAAACTTCTCTACTTGTAAAACGACCGGGGTGATATACATGGCCATCTGCCCTTTCCCAAAAGACTATATTGGGAAAACTAAAAGGGAACTCAGGAGGAGAGTTGGTGAACACTTGGGCAACATACGGAATAAAAGAGACACCCCCACTGGCAAGACATATGTGGAGCAACCATAGGGGGGACCCTGATGAGATCATGTTCACGGTAATCGAGGTGGTTACAACGAACCCTAGGGGTGGTGATATGGATAAGATCATTTTGAGGAGAGAATGTGAATGGACCTTTAGGATGGAAGCTCTGGTACCTAAGGGTATTAATGAGCAAATATCTTTTGCCTGTTTTTTATAATATTCTCTACCCTTCGTTCGGATATTGGTTTTTGGTTATTAGTTAGGGAACTGTTATCTTTGCAGGTTTTTTGTTTTGGTTCCACTGATCTAATACTGTGAATTATTAGTGTATCATTATCTCTCCTGTGCCCCAGTATGAGATCCCTATTTTGGGCTTTCTAGTGTTGTTGAGTAAACGTTAATTCAGGGGTATACGGACAGCGAACCTCATTTGTGTTCTAGCTGCATACATACCCGATTATTAATGAAGTATCTTTATTTGTGGAACTGGCACAGTTTGACTGGTGCTCTATTTGGGGCAACGTTTTTGAGTAGCACACTTCTGATTGAGGTATACGCAGTACAGATGTTTCAATCAAGAGTTACACATATTTCTTTAAACGGTTACCCTTCGTAATGCACTAGATACAATACTTACCTACTGGACATCTATGCATTTATATCTGAAGAGGAGCGCATGATAAAATATGTTAAGGTCTTGTACTGCACATATGCTGCCTGGTGTATTCTTGATGTGTGGAGCTGATTTACATATGATCCCCAGGGTGACATGCGCAGTACATTGATACACTTCCCAAGCAGGATATCGGTAATTGTTTATGCGTTACCCAGGGTAGAGCTCCCTGACATGCGCAGCACATCTCTCTCTCTCGATTGAGGTGGGCGCGCACGTCACCCAGAAGCACAATGGGCGATATGCCGGAAGTTGATTACATGTTACCCTGGATAGCGCTCCTTGACATGCTCAGTAGGTGTCTCTCTCGGTCGAGGTGGGCGCGCACATCACCCGGAAGCACAATGGGCGTTATCCCGGAAGTGGTGTTTTCATATGCCATCTAAGGCTGTGGCACAATAGATTTTCTTGATATTTTTGAGAGATTGTGCTCCCTGATAAGAATAAAGGGCATCGGAAACAGATATCGTTTGGTTTCTTTACATGTTTGTTCCACTAACAATAGTCGCCCATGAGGACGTCATGCTGATGCCTGTGAACTTCTGGTCCGTGACGCAGGGGGGAGGGTTCCTGGCGGCATATTTAAAAACGGAGAGATAGTGTATCAGCGTCTACATCAGCATGCACCGTGGCACATGATGTCATTATATCGGGCCTCCTGATGAGCCATGAGGGGCAAAACGCGTCGAGGCATTGATGTTTGAAGGGCAATGGGCAGATGAGTACCATATCTATATCAGATGAAATGATTGGCTTACTGCTATTTTTGTACTGACACTTGGCTATGTTAGAGGGATCATTGTGTCCGCTGGATATGATATCTGACGTCCATTCTTTGAATCTGTGATGAAATTTCTATCTTCTGTTTATAATAATAGTTATATCTGCTTGCATTCTCTTATTTTATATCATCTATACAGATCTATTTGATATCTCTGGTTACTATCGTAGATGCCCATTTTTTTGCTCTGTGTTGTTTTTAATCTACTTTTGGGGATAGGGTCCCTCTAGGATCAGGTGTGATAATTGTCTAGCTATAGGGGTCCCTTTAGCATCTGGGTAGTGGGATGCCTAGTGGCTGTAGTGTGTATCAGGGCCCCTAGGGGCAAACTACGTGGAGTGGGGGTGCCAAAATCATCGTTCCCCCTAGGGTGCCAACCTCCGCTGTCAGGAAGGCATCAGCATAGGTGACACACTAGGGACTGGTAGACTATCCCCTTAGTTTTTGTTTTGGATTTGTGTGTACACTTTTGGTGTTTTTTCTTTTTCTGATTGTTGTGGTGGTTTACCTTTAAAAAAGGTTTTTTTATTAATAAAGTGTATTTTTATGAGGTTTACATATGATTTTGGTTTCTAAATACCTCTTGCATTCAACATATTGATTTCTGCCATCCTTTTGCCCAAATCCAGCAAACTCGAAGGAGGAAAAGTTCCACACTCGATGTCCGTCACATCGTCTTGCATTACTTAGAGCAATCCTGCACTTGGAGAATTGACCAGAATCTGTTTATACTTCACTCTGGTCAGAATAAGGGGAAAAAGGTGGTGAAGAGTACTATCTATAATTGGATCAAAAGCGCCATAGCAGAAGCATAACAAGCTCAAAATAAATCACCCCCAACAGGGGTCAAAGCCCACTCAACAAGGTCTACATCAGTCTCCTGGGCAGAAAGAGCAGGCGCATCGGCAGAGCAGATCTGCAGGGCCGCTACTTGGTCTTCTCTACATACCTTTTCCAAACATTACAGATTGGACGTATCGTCCAATAAGGATTTAGTCTTTGGCCGGAAAGTACTACAGGCCATTGTCCCACCCTAGCGCAGAATTAGCTGGTATTCCTCCCTATGCTGTTGTGGAAGGTGACTAGAGAAAATAGAATTAGACTTACCGGTAATTCGGTTTCTAGGAACCTTCCACAACAGCGCTAATTCCCTCCCTATGTTCCTGGATAAAAAAATCTGGGATTCAGAAGGTAACCGGTGCTATGGTTCTCAGTTATAAGTCACTGGCAATTGGGAGGTGGGAGGACCTTTTAACCTCTCTGTGTTTCCTGTTCCCCATCAGGGCTGAGGCAACCTCCCTATGTTGCCATGGAAGGTTCCTAGAAGCCGAATTACCAGTAAGTCTAATTCTATTTTTCAGTTACTTTGCTGCATTTTGGCTGAAAATAAAATCCCTATGTTTCCTTTATATGGACCGTTTCTTTCTATGTCACGGCCATGTTGCCCTACAACGTGTTGCGCTCGCAGGTGGCGCATGTGGTTTGTGGACCCATTGTGCCACAGACTGCACCTACCCTGGAGGGGCATAACTAAGCAGCTTCCTTGGTTTTCACTGAAGCCTCTAGTGGTGAGGTCAGGCTTGTGCGGCAAGTAGCTGCCAGATTCCACTCCTGGGCGGTGTCCAGCAGTAGCAGCTGACCAAAAGGGTCTCAGCCGTTAATCCAGATTCCTAGACAGGGCAGGATTTCCAATGGGACAGGTTCAGCCTGTGCAGACAGGACGGCCACTTGGAACAACAGGTTCAGACACACAGGTTTCGGGTTACAGTTCAGGTACCGCCTATTAAGCTGAAGCTGTCACAGGAAGCAAGGACAACCAATACTGGACTACTGGGACAGAGGATAAGATAATAGCTTTACCTAACAGTAACTATAGGGTTTGCTCAGGCACCTCCCTATTGGGGAGGGTGCCTTTTATAGAAGAAGTCTCCCAGCTATTAGCTAGGAGCCCCCGATGAAGGTGATGGCATTAACAAAATGCCTCCCAGCTGTTGGCATTTTGCCAGGGCCACGTGTATTAGAGAACTGATAACTGCAGCGTGCACACAGACCAGCAGGCACGCCGGGGTGGTGAGTAAGCCGGGGTGGTGAGTAAGCCGGCGTCCCTGCATGGAGGGAGAAGGGGACACCATGCAGGGGTGTCAGCAGTAGCGTTACAGTACCCCTCTTTACGCCCCCTCTTCAAGCACGCGAGGACTCTGCATAGATGTCGAAGGCCAACACCTCTTGACGGACTCAAACGACTTCTCATCAGGACCATGACTTCTGTCCACTAGAAGTGACATCACCATCTTCATGACTAGGATGAATCTTTCCATCAAACCATCCTCTGCATAGGGCGAAGCGGGTGTAGTACCAGGAATTTGGCATTGGGAGGTCCTTCTCGATTCGTTGGGATCACAGAGGATTCAAGGACCGACTAGAGTTTCTCCACCCTGCCTGATAGGTGTGTTAAAGAGACTTGGAAGATGCAACTGCCTTCATGTTCTCTTCACTATACCTACTAGAGACTGCAGATACCGGCTCAGGATCCGTCTTCAGCCTGGTCTCCAAGATGCCATATCCCCGAGGCCGGGAGGTTCCTGGGGCCAGATCATTGGAACAATTGTTGGGACTGAGTGAGGACATCACCTCTGCTTCCCTTTTTTCGGAGACACGAGCACACAGACTCGGCAACTAGTGGACCTGATGGAGAAGATGGCAACGCTGAAGGCTGTCCTGGACGCATGGGGACCAGACACCTCTTGTGACTCGGATGTCCCCACCAAAGCACCACACAGGATCTCCAGACTAGAACAGGCACCTGAGTTCTCAGCTCTGGTTGACCAATTGGGAAAATCACACAGCACATGAAAGGCGATCTTCTCTGTATATAACGCTTCAATCTGAAGCTCGACTTGTTTAGACATGACTTACCTGTATCTGAGAACTGATCTTCCTTCACCTGACAACAACCTCACCAGATTCTGGAGCCGTCTAATGGGAATTTGACACCCACTCTTCATGGACTGCAGCACAAACTATCCTGCCGAACTGAAGT
>VIAB01009613.1:15674-27699 GCA_009801035.1 Oophaga pumilio | reverse complement strand
AATTTCTAAGTGACCCTAAACTTTTGACCAGTAGTGTATATGTACCTGTATGTACCAGGATCGAGAACTATTTAGGTAACCGCAAGAGATCTGCTCCAAATTAATCTTCACTAAGCTGGACCTTGGGCTCTGCTGTCAAACATAAGCCCACCTAATGATCCACTGGTGCTAGGAAGGGTCACCTCAACAATTCCGACCTCCCGATGCAAAAAGGTTCAAATGCAATTGCAACTTCCATAGGTGTCCTTACGACAGAGCCACTGTCCTTGGCCATGGAGCACCCACCTCACCATTGTCTGTAGTTTCAGGGGTCTCACTCCTGGTGTTGGAAACTGTAAAGAGTTAAGGTATTCCACATGCTGCAGAGCTCGGCTGAAGGACAGGGCATCGTCCCCTTCCAGGGTCAGCTGTGACTGAGCCGGATTGACGTGGACCTGAGAAATAATGTTATAAGAGTTTTATAGTCGAGATACATTGGCGCATCCCATATTAGGGGGGTGGACTATATAGTACAAGCATATACTATATGTCATAGAAAAAAATAAAATCCATATAAACATCTCCAGAGAGGGGACATATCACCCTCACAATGGGAATGAATTGTGGCTGAGGAAGAGAGAAACTAATTATAACTGGGGAAGTGAGAGAAAGCGGACATGTCAACCTCCATTGAACTAGGTGCCTCCTGCAGTGAAAAAGGTAATTACAACAGGATATTTGCTCTGTGAAAAAAGACACCAAAACTGAGATTCATTTATGCAGAGGCAGGAAAGTACACTTCCCAGGAATATACTTCCTCTGATCAAAGCGAATATCGGGGTTTGCATAGATCCGATATTTATGGAAAATATATTTTTGGTGTTGTAGTGGAGGGACGAACATAACACATTTAGTTACATTGCCATAAGACTGGCAAAACCCCTCCAACGTAATATTGGTCAGATGGATGATGCTATCCAGGGCCAGGCCATGTTTTATCTCTATAGACAGGTCAAATCGCAAAAAAATCATGACACCAATATCTCCTGACTGGGACCTCCAGGGGCGAAGATATATAAAATTGAACAGCTCTGTTCCTCTTCCTCTGTAAACCGCACCCCTGAAGCCATACGCTACCTGTAACGGGTGTCCAATCGGCCTATATAAAAGATTAGTGGTGGCAGCAAGTGGTTCTTTGGTTATTGCGGAGTTGTCAGTGATCGTATCGGGGTATATATATGTATTCCATGATCTGTGACTTCCCCAATAATCGGGCTAGTAGTGGATGCAGCCGTGGCCTCCTCCATCACTAATCAGTCAGTTGCATAGTTGCCCTGATGATTGGAGGCAGCGGCGTTGCGTCCTCTGACAAACTGGAGGCAGCGGTGGGATCTGCGTGACCCACCCGGCTGTTATCCGTAGCAACTGGTGACAGCGATGGGACTTGCGTGACTCTCCCTGCTGTTATCCTTGACATTATACATACAGATATTGCTGCGGCATAACACATGACCAACCCTATATCACCTGCATTACCTTCATTCCTTTGCCCAGGCTGTCAAAATCGGTGTATTGGAGACCTTCCTTACAAGCATATAGACAATCGATCACTTCCCGGGAATCTACTGGACCCAGGCGCAGGGACAGGCCGGAGATGTAACCGCGCAAGAAGCGGCCTACAGTGGACCCTGAGTGCAAGAGACAGATAGGGGGTCAGCCACCAATAGTTGCAGTTGGGCCCCATTTTTATTGTGTGTTGATAATAGTTTTTTGCACATTTTGGGTTGTAACAGTTTCAAGTTTTGGGGGGCCAAGTCCTTGCACCTCACATGCACTTTTGCATCAACTTTACATTGTACCTGAAGTTCTTGAAGTTTCGCCATCATTCACTTTTACTGAAATCTTCTCCTCTGTTAAAAGAAACCAATACGTATTTGTGTGAAGTGTTTCGGTATTTAATGACTAGTTTGCAGCTAGGATGGGCTCTATAGGTTTGGGGAATGAGTACTAGCTCTGGTCAGGAGGAGAGTGCACAATATTGGAAAGGATAGGTCCATGCAGGACAAGTTGGCAACATTTGACAAGCAGATGAAGTGAGCAGATTAGTAGGTAAGACCATGAGAAATGAGGCAAGTTGGCCGCTGGTCTAATAAGTCAGATCTATGCAAGACTAGTAGCTTCAGCCTGAACATCTCCTCCACTGTTTACCCAGAATCCTTAAAGGATCCCAAATCTCAGGACCACCGTTATTGATTCCCATGACTCCTTACCCATCCAACAGCCACCAATCATCATCCTGGCCTGGCGCTTGGGAGGTGTAAGGGCTCCATTATCGTGCATGAGCGCTGGGTCGTACGTCACCCCGTCCACATACAGAGACACAGTTGGGAACTCGAGGCTCAGAGCATAATGATGCCACTCCACGTCACAGACCTGAGAGACACAAGCAGCTGCTTAGATGTAGTTGGAGAAAAGTGCATTGAATGAAGAGAGAAGACTGCAAGTTAGCAAGGGGATGGAAGGAAAGATGGTGCTGGATAAGACCAAGAAGGGAGGAGAGAAAGAAGTGGAAGGAAAGATGGTGCTGGATAAAACCAAGAAGGGGATAAAGAAGGGAGGAGAGAAAGAGGTGGAAGGAAAGATGGTGCTGGATAAGACCAAGAAGGGTATAAAGAAGGGAGAAACGAAAGAGATGGAAGGAAAGATGGTGGTGCTGGGTAAGAGACCAAGAAGGGTATAAAGAGAGAGGAAAGAAAGATGGTGCTGGGTAAGAGACCAAGAATGGTACAAAGAAGGGAGAAAAGAAAGAGGTGGAAGGAAAGATGGTGCTGGATAAGACCAAGAAGGGTATAAAGAAGGGAGGAAAGAAAGAGGGGAAGAAAAGATGGTGCTGGATAAGAGACCAAGAAGGGAGGAAAGAAATAGATGGAAGTAAAGATGGTGCTGGATAAGACTAAGAAGGGTACAAAGAAGGGAGAAAAGAAAGAGGAGAAGGAAAGATGGTGCTGGACAAGAGAACAAGAAGGGTATAAAGAAGGGAGGAAAGAAAGAGGAGAAGGAAAGATGGTGCTGGACAAGAGAACAAGAAGGGTATAAAGAAGGGAGGAAAGAAAGAGGGGAAGGAAAGATGGTGCTGGATAAGACTAAGAAGGGTACAAAGAAGGGAGAAAAAAAAAGAGGTGGAAGCATGCCTCTGCTAGCAACTTATTCCCCCAGAGAACAAAATAATTGAACAAGTTGAAATTCAACATGCACTATGCGTCTTTCTTCCACAATTTGTTGTTAGGGGAAAAGTCAGAAGAAGAGTAGAGAAAATAAAGGTAAAGAGATGAAAAGAGGGAAGAAGAGAGGAGAGAAGTGTAGGAAGAAAGGTGTGAAGTGTGTAGAAGAAAATATAAGAAAAAAGAAAAGTGAAGCTAAGAGAAGAGGTGAAAAGTGTACATATGAGACGAGAGAAGAAGAGGGGGATAAGTGTAGAAAGGAGAAGAGAGGATAAATGAAGAGAGGGAAAAAGAAAAGATGAGAGAGGAGACAAGAACAGAATGGGGGAAGAGAAGTGATAAAAGGAGAAAAAAGAGAAGTGTACAGAGGAGAAGGGAAGAGAGAATCATAGGGGGAAGAGGTGGGATGTGTAGAGATAAGACGAGTAGGCAAGAGAGAAGGGAAAAAAAGGAGAAAACAGAAGAGTACACAAAAATGTTAAGGAGAAGAAAAGAGGAGAGGCAAAGAGATAAAAGGATGAGAAGAGAGAAGTGAAGAAAGGAGAAGAAAAAAGTGTGAGTCAATGCTTGGATCAGTCATCGTCCGGATCAGTAAATGTCCGGATCAGTCAATGTCCGGATTATTCAATGTCCGGATCAGTCAATGTCCTAATCAGTCAATGTCCTAATCAGTCAGTACATGGATAAGCCAATACCCGGATCAGTCAATGTCTGGATCAGTCAATGTCCGGATCAATCAGTGTCTGGATCAGTCAATGTCCGGATCAGTCAGTGTCCGGATCAGTCAATGTCCCTGCTGGAACCTTCTTGCTATGTTGTTGCAACGATGATGAGTTATAAACCTGCAACACTGTAGCTGGTGCAAGCATCGTCATTATTGCCAGCACATCGTCCTGTATAAACTGAGAATAAGCTGCCAACAACATGATGCTGTATGGGGACAGAATGATCAGTGTTCATCAGATGGTGTGAACAGGCCAGTAAGAGCACCATTAGACTAGTATCTAGTGTGTCAGCCCTCGTTAACAGGCTGAAGTCGGCCATAAGTATTACTGGACCATCTCATTAACAGAGCGATTTCATTCATAGGAGTATTTTAGGGAATTGCTATACATGCGATTCTCTAATACACAGTGATGGTTGAACCCAGTGTGAACATGTTCCTTCCCATCTGTCCTCCCGGATCCTCCTTGGCATGTGCTGCCCGTGATTGTGCGAGGAACATTCATCATTTCATTATGGATTATTATGAATATTTATATCTGCCCTGAACATGCGAATATTGATACAGAAACGACCGCGGAGCATTTAACATTTTCCTTGATAAGGTATGCTAATAGTAGAGATCTCTACAGCAGCACAGAGGATTTCAGTAGACTGGTATTGTGCAGAGATCTACAAGCTATCACTTTGCTTTGAATTGATAACTCACAGACATAGGCCGGCAAGGCATGCTGAGACTTATAGTTTCCCAAAAGCATGTCAGCCACTCACGCCCTCCAATCTAAGATGTATGAGACCTGCAGACGTTGGGGGCCACGTAGATGGGACAGGTGGGATATTAACCTGTCGGATTCGTTGTCCTCATGAAGTGATGCTTATCTCACAGTTTATTAATAATTATGTGCACATTCAGCTCTAAGCAGCACAGAGTATTTCAGTAAAGGAGTGGAATAAACTAATTGGGGTGGTCAGAGTCCTGTCCACTCGTGATGAGCAGCACAGAGTATTTCAGGAGAGGACTGTGCTAATCTCGAGCGCAGGTGACAGAAAGTGTCAGGGAGTGAGAATGGGAATGGAGACCAATGGAGACCAGTATCCACAGCAGCACAGAGTATTTCAGTAGAAGACTATGTTGATCTCTTATGGGGCGGTGGGATGATATCAATGAGCACGGGGGGTATAAATGACAGGCGCTGTATCCGGGGCATCGTATCCCCCATAACGCATCAGTGTATACCGGATCTCATTAACCCTCTCATGCCCAATAATTGTCACAGTTGTATATCATTACCTGTTCCAGCTTCCAAAGGAATTTGACGGGGTGCGCGCTGTCCAGAAGGGACCAGTAGAGGAACGAGATCCTGCAGCCGTGCACGGCCAGAGTGTAGTGCGAGAAGCTGCCATCTGGGGGAAAGGAAGCATGAAAAAAGGGGCTAAGTAATGAGAAAAATGCTGTGTGGCCCTGTGGCCCTTTAGAGCTTCTTCAGTCCCGATTGCTAACTTGTCACTCACTCTTGCAAAACTACAACCCCCAGTGTGTCCGGACAGATGCATCCTATCAGAGAATGCTGGGAGGAGTAGTTTTGCTAAAGCTGGAGAGTCACTGATTGAATTAAAAAATCTCTAAAAGAGCCCAATTATAATGCTGGAGTCTGTTATGGTCTTGGGGCCATAGCTACACCCCCGGAGACCACTGCCCTGTGCTCTTACCATTCTGCACAGTGTTACACAGCAGCACCTCCTCCTCCTTTCCGCTCTTCCCTCCGCTGCCCCCTGCATGTTTCAGCCAGAAAGAGAGAGTCAGGTGATCAGCGGCTCCGCCCCCTGCAGGTAACCGCCCAGGAGGAACCGCCACTGATTGAGAACCATTAAACCAAAAGACCGGGCTACTGTCCTGTGTGTCCTGTATGGGAAGGCTATGGGTCCAGTTATAGGTCGGGCTGGAAGGGGGTAGAAGGTCAACATCGCCTGGAGCAGCTCCTAAAAGCAAGCAGAGGTATTAACACATAAAATAAAACATTGTTGTTTCTAAACTATGGGGCTTAGTTTACTGATAACTCCCATTTTAATGCTGCAGTACCAGACACAACCACACTTGGAGGGGTGGCGCTCTGCTTTGACCCCTTTATCCTTATGATTGGGATCAGCTAGACTATCAATGTCCGGACACATTTCTTTAAGGGGCTTGTCTGTGGGCAATCAGCTGTAATCTCTGGCAGCTGGTATTCCATTTCCCTGCAATGCCCCCTGCAGGAAAAATGAATAAATACATCTAAATCAATAGCTATATAGATAATGCTGGGTCCTCCAGAGTGAGAACTGCTCTTAGTACTAGCTTCTCGGTCCTGACGCAAAGACCACCCCCGTAATATTTCCTAATAAACCCTTTATAATCTCCCAACACCCCAGATTCATAATTGGACTTATGCAATAAAACAGAGGTTTAGCAGAAAGTTCTTGGGTCCTAAGTCCCAGGGCCCCGTATTTAGCTCTGCGCTGCCTCTAGCTATGATGCGACTGGCGGTAACCTGTATGTGTGCACCGGCGGCTGATTATAGCGTAATACCAGGGAATTATGTGCCTTATCCCCCAGCCCCACGGGCATTGTGTTACACGGCGAGGGACGTACCGCACAGCTTGCGCAATGATTTCTCTGAATAGTTATCACGGTCGCAGCCCTTGGCAATGTGACTCGTCTGGATTTCCACCGTGGCCTGAATACTCCAGATTGGCTCCTCGCAGGTCTCCAGGTGAATGGTTGGAAACAGGGCCAGGCTGCCGGTGCCAGGAACGTACTCGATACGCTTGTTCCAGCCTGTCGGGGGTTTAATGTAACGGCACAAACAGTGAGAAATACACAGATACCGTGCTGCATAGAGAGAGAGGTGTGTACATACACGGGCACCTGGCCAGGACCTGACGCAGAACTACAACTCTCAGCATGCCCTAACAGCCAAGGAAGCATGGTGGGCCCAATTCCTACCTACCTACCCTCAGCTCTAGGGCCCTAAAGCTACACCCCTGGAGACACAGTCCGATCATCCTACCATCCTGCTCAGTGTCACCTCCTTCTCCTTTCTGGAGAGTCACTGATTGAAGCTTGTGCGTCCAATTAAAAAATCTCTAAAAGAGCCCAATTGTAATACTGGAGTCTATTGGGATCTTGGGACCAAAGCTAAACCCCAGGAGACCCCCGCCTTGTGCTCTTACCATTCTGCGCAGGGTTACACCGCAGCACCTCCTCCTCCTTTCCGCTCTTCCCCTTTTTATTTTTAACTTTATTACTTCTTATTTTTATTTTTTTTTCACATTGGAAAATGGGTGATTCAAGTCTTGTTTTATTTATTTTTTTTTACTTTTTTTATTACTTTTATTTTTTAACTCTTTTATTACTTTTTTTTTTACGTCCCCTAGGGGACTTGAACTTGCAATCATTTGGTTGCTTGAACTATTGTAATTCTTCCTTATTGCAATATCTAGTGTAATCCATGATCTGCTACGAATCTCAGCCTGCTGCTGCCATGTCCACCCCACTGCCCAAATGGACCCTCCGCTGGGATCGAGCCACTGAAATACCCCTGTTAGAGGCTGTCCGCGGTACTTCAGGGGCTTCACCAGAGCTCAGAGCTGGCTGTTAGAGGCAGGTGCCGGCTGTATAACGCAGCTGTTTACGGTGCGCACACAACATATGACGCACATGTATGATGGATATTGGGAAAGGGTTAATGTAAAGGGGCTAAATATAATTAGTTAAGCCCGGGTGTCACCCTTCGTAGGTTTGACATCTCTGCACGCCTTGCTCCGTGTGCAGTTGCCCGATGCCAGGGTGGGCAGCAGAATATCCCTGGAGGTAAATTGGAACCTATATATACTTAAAAACCCAAAAAAGTTTAGGAAAAGAGGAAAAAAATGTGTTGATGAGCTGCTATAGAATTTTTGGATAATGCACCTTCTATATCCTGGCACATTATGAGCGTGCCGTGGTGCCAGGGTCTCGTGTGTCAGGGCATCATTGTTCTCTGGGCTCCAGGAGTCAAAGCACCATTGTTCGGGGCACATAGAATCAGCGATGCTTTTGTATTCTGCGCCCTGATAACAGTTCGTCACCCTGGGTACGTAATCCTGAATGTCACAAACCAAGTCCACAACAAGAAGGTGTTTATGGGGAAGCGTCTCCATGATACCAACCTCTCCAGCTGGGTTTACAGGTGGGCTTCACTTGGATCTCCACCTCGGCGTCCTCTACGGCTCGCTTTTTCCCACAGTCATACGCCGTGACCGTGAATCTGATCAAGCGCTCCCCGCTGGCCTGCAGAGGCTGCGTATTCTTTATATAACCTGTCAAGAAGCAAAGCCGACATAGCAACCCATAAGATCCAATTCATACAACGATAAAAGATACAAATTCTGTTTCCGGGTGACAACTATTATGGCTTCGATTAAAGGGGGTGTCCGTTGACTTTCTCAGTTTCCGAAAAAAAAAAAAATCTGTCTAAGCAAGTTAGATTCCAGAAATGGCCGATACCAGGGAACAATAGATCGCACTGATGAGTAGATTGTTGGATGTGACTTACCATCGTTGTCGATTGTGAAGGGCACGTTGGGGGTGAGGATCTGGTAGAAGCAGACCTGGCTGTATTGAGGAGAGCAGTCCTGGTCCCACGCCTGCACTCGGAGGACCCGTTCATACATACGACCTTCAGTGACTGAAGCTCTGAAGACCCGTTCACCAAAAACGGGGGCAAACTCGTTGACGTCATTGACTCGGACGTGAACTGTGGCTCTATGGTGGACAAAGAAGAGAGAAATAAAAAAGTGAGAGATGCTAACAAGATGGCATGACGGCTGTGACGGTCACATAGTTGGTGTCCCAATATGCCCATACAACAACCAAATATTTTTGGGGTGACTATGTGTCTAACTGAGTTTTGGTAACAGCCAACCAACCAGAGCCCCAAAGACTATGCGTATACAGAATTTTGTGAGGCTTTAAAACAATCTCCAGTTTTTGAAGCAGAAACCATTTCAGGAAACGCTCCTTTCTGGGGAGTTTTGAGAAGACTTTTTCTCTTTTCCTGTAGCTATTTTGAAGAATTTTTGGAATTGTTTCTTACCCAGAAGAGTTTTTTTTTCCATCTTTTAGATTGGACACTGTCTAGCTTGGAGATATTTCCTTCAGGATCCACTTCAAACTCTCTTTTTCCCCACCAGGTTTTTTTTCAACAATTGGTGGAGAAAGGTTGAACTTGATGGACCTAGGTGTAACTATGTAGAAACCTTTACAATATATAAAAAAAAAATGTTCAAAATCTCCTCATATGAACAGCAAAGTGAATTCCCATAGAAATTAAATAGAACGTTTTTTCAAGAGTTTTTGAAGCAGTTTTTGAGGAGGATGTTGGAGAGAATCTGCTCCAAATAACTCCATATGCACATACCCTTTGACGTTAAGGGTATGTACACGCAGAGGGGTTTTGCTGAGTTTTCGGAGAAGAAAGTGGCTGAGTGCGTACAGCATTTATTTTAGGAGATTTGACAGGAAGCTCTTCAAATCTTCCTGAAAAACTGGAAAGTTCTGCTCAGTTTCCTCTCAAAAGCTGAGCAAAAAGACTCCGCGTGCACATAGCCATTAGGTTTGGAAAATTCCGCTCAGTTTCTGCTCCAAGAACTCAGACAGTCAAACCCAAATGTGTTTTGTTCTCGCGCCTAAATGGACATTATGGGGATACACGTTGGAGGCTCTACAAGGAGGCCTCCAGAGGACCTTCATGAGGTCTTGACTCATCCTTCTACACTTTGGTCACACTAAAATGTGCTCACTTGTGAGATTTCTTGCTGTTGCTCCCGTCGGGTCCCTCTCCGCAGTCATGTGCCTGGATGGTGAAGGTGTGCTCCCTCTGGGCCTCACAGTCCACCGGACCCTTGGCTCGGATCAGACCTTCACCTGTCGTCCGATCTAGAACAACAGCTTCAAAGGGAGTTCCAGCTCCATGAATCCGGAACCCACAGATTTCCCCTGCGATAAGGAAGATAATTCCATGAATCAGCGATGTCCAACCTGAGACCCTCCTGGTATGAAGGGAATTCTAGTTTTGAAGATCTGGAGGTACACAGGTTGGAGATCACTGTAATAGATGATGCATCCTTCCATTTATTGGACCAGTACCTGCGTATCTCAGTGGAGCATCTTTATCCAGGGCAAAGAGAGGTGGGTTGAGTAAGACTGTGTTGTCGTTCTCCATGATGATCCCCTGGTACTGGGCTTCCATCCATGGCTTGTGTTTGTTACCTAGGAGCAGATTTTGGGATATTCTGTAATTAGTACAATACAAAGACGATCCAAAAAATTTAGGGTTATCCCTATATTTGTTGTGTGGGACCCAAGCCTAAAACCCCCACCATGGCCAACTGGGTTCAGGAGAAACACTCATGTCCTCCTCCATGCTTTCTTGGGTGCTATCCAGGATCTTCAGTTACCTATCATCTCATGATGGGTCAATTAGTTTCCTATGAAATTTTCCAAAATGTGTTTTTTTTTAGGGAATTTCAGGAGATGTAACTGTGAAAAAGCCCTTCATTGGGTGAAACTCCAGCATTGAGTCAAGGTACAAAAATTAATGTAGCATTTTTGCATCATTCTGACATGCCATAAATGGGGCCCCTCTGTGCCTGGAGGCCTTGGGCAACTGCCCAGTCTGCACTCCCCAAACGGCAGCCCTGCATAAACCTTGTCCTGGCATTAGTCTTGGGCCAGCAGGCAGTTTTCACTATTAAATGTATGGCTAATGTTCAGTTTTGCTGGAGAGGTCAACTACCTCCCATAGCTAATGGCTGGAGGCCAAGATCAATCCCTTGTCCCGCAGAAGCATGGCTGACCCTTCCCGTTGGCATCCATCCCAGATAATACATTTACAACAAAGCACAGATGGCGGCAGTGGCAATGTTTTTGCAGGCGTCATTTTTCCATGCCTTAATTTTTGCTCACACATTTATGGGATCTATAGACAACTAAGTGCAGCTGACAGTGCGGCATTATAGAGGGGGCAAATTATCTGGGGTTTGCACTGAAATCACTGTGCACTGTATGGCTTTACATGACTATCATGTGACAATATTATTTTAGTCTTGTACTCATTCATGTGTGCAATATATTATGGTATATATATTATTTTGCTACCATATCACATTCTTTCATCACTATATTGCGGTTTTATGTGACCACTATGGCGGCATTATTTTCGGTTTCGCATAGCAATGTGCTGCCTGGTACGGTAATGTTTTTCGGTTTCTGAAGGATCATCATTGTGTTCTTGTCACTGTTTGTAACAGTTTTATTTATATAAGTTGTATCATTGTATCATCATAGTACAATGTGACGCTGTGGTTAGCAGTATGATGGTGGCATTGAGGATGACGAGGATTTTATATGGTCACTGGGAATTAAAAAAAAGGTCATCTGAAAACTTTGCTGCAGCTCTTGCTGCAGTGCCACTTTCTGCCTATATTAAGGAGATAGGTTTAATCCTACCAGTATGGCCGCAATCCGGCAAATGTCCTATGAGAGTCACGAGTGTATGTCTTACTTAGGGCGGTACCTGTCTCCGGTAAAGCGTCCGAAGGTCAGAAAGTCTGATCCGCAGGGGAGGTTTTAAATCAAAGGCAGGGGATGGTGTCATAGCCTGGATGTCGGACCCTGGGGGGCTCAAATGTTCCTGTGACCCATATGAGGAGACCAGAACTGCCCATGAAACACAGTCTTTTGACAATAAATGGCTTCACCCAACCACTAACCATGAGAGGAGAAAAAGCTTTGGTGTTATCATTCATATTCTCTGAAAAAAAGGCCAAGAAAGCAAAAATTCTGCCGGGGTATGTAAACTTTTAAGCACAACGGTACATCACGTGCAAACACAATTTTATTTGTAATTTTCCAAAAATAAACCTGCCCTAATTTAAAGCCGTCATGGAGATAAGATACATCATTACACCCAAAGAAAACATCCTAAAACTTGAATTGCATCCTTGCACTTCTTTTTTGCACACTTGCGGTGCTTTATGTTACTTGCTAATAGTGTTGAGCGATACGATACTGCAAGTATCGG
>VIAB01009610.1:64355-77411 GCA_009801035.1 Oophaga pumilio | reverse complement strand
GCTCTCCAAGGTGTGATCACTCCTTTTTTAGATGCAGACTAACGTGAAGATATAATTTGATGCAGCTTTTGGTTTTGGGAATAAAAATTTACAGGATAATTCCATAATTTTTTCCCTCAGATTTGAGTGATTCCATAATTTTTCCCCTATGCTTGGTTAAAAAAAATAACCATTACATTTAGTGTTTCTTAAAGCCAGAAAGTTGCCATTTAAAATGACTTAAGTTTTGTGCCATGTCTGTGATCTGTTTTTATTCAATAAAATAAAACAACTGAGTGAACATCCTCCAAGGCCGATGATTCCATAATTTTTGCCAGGGGTTGTATACTGGCTCTGTGGGTCCCTCATTCTCAGAATCAATGAGGACCTGGGGGTCAAATTGCGACTTATCATGAAATGATGGCATATCTTTGCAATATGTTATCACTTTGCCGAATGAATAAGCCTATGAAAAATGTTCTCTTGAACCATTTAAAAGAGTGGTTTCCAATGGCTTCAAAAGGTTGTTTTATGAAGACAACCCCTTTCCATATGCCCTGGTAGGCCATGAAGCTTTAAAATGGAGAGAAACTAGATTGGATAGCTGGTGTTGAAAAGAGACTTCCATTTTTTGTTGACCAATCACAGACTTGACATAATTGGCTATTCATTTGAACTACCACCACATACTAATTGAGAAAGGAAAATTTGAGTAGTTTCTCTCAACCCTCATGTCACAGAGATGTATAAAGTTGAGATCTGGAAATTGGTATGACAGGGTCGTTACACTAGAGAGATGGGGATCACCGATTAATATTGCTGAGTAGCTCAATGGTGGCTATACATAGTTATAACTGAAACATTAATTCTTCTGGTCTTATGGAGGGGGAACAACATATTGATGATCTTGGTCGTCATACATAATGTTTCATATTTTGAGTAGCAACAAAGTAAAAATTTAATTTGAGGGAAGAGATTTATACAGGCAACCCCACTCAGATTGGTCCTTACTATAGGACATGTGTACAACATGAAATTGACCTCCTTCTCCTTGGACTTAGGAATATAAATGAACTCAGGAGAGGCAGAAAGTAGAGTTGAACAAAAAGAACTGCAGGCCCTTGTTCGACATCCAAGTTGGTAATCCATGGCAGCCGGACCAAGGTAGTGCCATAGAGTACAAATATGGATGACAAACCAGGCTCCTGTGAATCTTTTTGCTCACCTCTAGTAGTAACTGCTTTACTTTACACTAATAAAGGGTTCCACTGTCCATAAGAACTTACACTCTACTGGATAGAGAGACTTAGTGACTCTGTAGATGGAAAATGACTCTGCCATAGAAACTGTATGGAACTGGGAAACACTGTTTTTTGATCGACCAGGTACTATCCACCACTGTACAAGGTATGATAAGATGTCATAGCTCAAGGGCATTATGAGAGACCATCGTGGAAATTCAAAATGACGTTTGCCTTCTCTACCCTGAGAGAGAAGTGGCCAGAAAAGCATGAAGAAGATTTATCTTATAAAAATAACTTGAAATTTGTATTTAATATACACATAATATTTAACAAATAAGCAAAATAATGAGTATAAAACAAATGCCTCCAATGTGAAGGACGCTAATGGCTAAGGACACCATTAAACATACATAGCTAATAATTATGTATAGCCAATTTCAGGAAATTATATAACATCCAATAATTTAAAGCAGGCTAAAAGCCCATAAATGATACCTACAGTGTGTGCGGTGTCCCAGCTATGTTCCTCCACCCCTACGCGCGTTTATCCACACTTCCTCAGGGGGCAAGCCTGCTTTAAATTATTGGAAAGCGGCATGTGAATTATATGTGCAGCCTCATCTGGGTTTTCTGTGGCGGCATGCTATCATTATTTAGTGGAATTCCATGACAAGATGCTTTGCTTTTGGTATATCCATGTGCAAAATACAATAGACAGGCAGCCATTTCAATCCCATTGAAGCACAAGCACTTTAGATATCATGGCATACTCCTGGAGGCATTCTATACAGGCCATATTAGGCAAGCCACATTTTCTTCCTTTCTCCTACACCCAACAATGGGATATGTGTGTTTAATGGTGTCCTTAGCCATTAGCGTCCTTCACATTGGAGGCATTTATTTCATACTCATTATTTTTCTTGTTTGTTAAATATTGTGTGTATATTAAAAAAAATTACAATTTATTTTTATAAGATAAATGTTCTTTGTGCTTTTCTGGCCACTTCTCTCTCAAGGTAGAGAAATTAGTGACACAGATGGGATTTTCATGCTAAGCTTCTAGCACAAGGTACTTATGGATCACACCAATTTTTGATTAAATCTCGGATGCTTTAGCAGTATGGGAAAAGGTGCTGGGCAAGTTTTTTTATTTTAGTGAACCGTGAATTAATTCTCAAAATGTTCAAATTCGTGAGTTTCAGGAAATTACAGTCATGGCCAAAAGTTTTGAGAATGACACAAATATTAATTTTTACAAAGTCTACTGCTTCACTTTTTCTAATGGCAATTTGCGTATACTCCAGAATGTTATAAAGAGTGATCAGCTTAACAGCAATTACTTGCAAAGTCAATATTTGGCTAGAAAATGAACTTTATCCCCCAAAACACATTTCAACATCATTGCAGCTCTGCCTTAAAAGGACCAGCTAACCTCTTTTCAGTGATTGCTCCATTAACACAGGTGTGGGTGTTGATGAGGACATGGCTGGAGATCAATCTGTCATGACTAAGTAAGAATGACACCACTGTACACTTTAAAAGGAGGCTGGTGCTTGGCATCATTGTTTCTCTTCTGTTAACCATGGTTATCTTTAAAGAAACACGTGCAGTCATCATTGCAATGCACAAAAATGGCCTAACAGGGAAGAGTATCGCAGCTAGAAAGATTGCACCTCAGTCAACAATCTATCGCATCATCAAGAACTTCAAGGAGAGAGGTTCCATTGTTGCCAAAAAGGCTCCAGGGCGCCCAAGAAAGACCAGCAAGCGCCAGGACCGTCTCTTAAAAGTGTTTCAGCTGCGGGATCGGGCTACCAGCACTGCAGAGCTTGCTCAGGAATGGCAGCAGGCAGGTGTGAGTGCATCTGCATGCACTGTGAGGCGGAGACTCTTGGAGCAAGGCCTGGTCTCAAGGAGGGCAGCAAAGAAGCCACTTCTCTCCAGAAAAAACATCATGGACAGACTGATATTCTGCAAAAGGTACAGGCAGTGGACTGCTGAGGACTGGGGCAAAGTTATTTTCTCTGATGAATCCCCTTTTTGATTGTTTGGGACATCAGGAAAACGCCTCATTTGGAGAACACAAGGTGAGCGCTACCACCAGTCTTGTCTCATGCCAACTGTTAAGCATCCTGAAACCATTCATGTGTGGGGTTGCTTCTCAGCCAAGGGAATCGGCTCTCTCACAGTCTTGCCTAAAAACACAGCCATGAATAAAGAATGGTACCAGAATGTCCTCCAAGAGCAACTTCTCCCAACCCTCCAAGAGCAGTTTGGCGATCAAAAATGCCTTTTCCAGCATGATGGAGCACCTTGCCATAAAGCAAAGGTGATAACTAAATGGCTCAGGGAACAAAACATAGAGATTTTGGGTCCATGGCCTGGAGACTCCCCAGATCTTAATCCCATTGAGAACTTGTGGTCAATCATCAAGAGATGGGTGGACAAACAAAAACCTAAAAATTCTGACAAAATGAAAGCATTGATTGTGCAAGAATGGACTGCTATCAGTCAGGATTTGGTCCAGAAGTTGATTGAGAGCATGCCAGGGAGAATTGCAGAGGTCCTGAAGAAGAAGGGTCAACACTGCAAATATTGACTTGCTGCATTAACTCATTCTGTCAATATAAGCTTTTGTTACTCATATGTTTGCAATTATATTTCTGTCTGTGATAAAAACATCTGTCAAATACACATAAAAACCGGAGGGCAGCAGATCATGTGAAAATATAATATTTGTGTCATTCTCAAAACTTTTGGCCATGACTGTAGACTTAAACTCGATTATCCGCTAATCGATCAGCTCATCTCTAGTTCCTACTCAAGATCTTCGCTCTGAATCCTACTAAAAACTGGCAGTTTTTATTTTTGAAAGGTGAAATCAGTCTGGGCTTTTTTGTGCCTTAGAAAGGATTTTGATTTAGTTTAAGATTTTGTATATATATATATGTGGGATACCTCCCAAAAAACGAGAATCATTTACATTTATTGTATTCAAGATAACATCTTGAAAACATTAATCCCCTTCAAAATATTGTCCATTACATGACATGCACTTGTCCCAACGGCTTTTCAACTGTTAGAAACATTTTTTATATTCTTCTGAACCAATGCCTCCAGTTATCTTTTATCTTCTTGTAACCCCTTCTACGTCCTGAAAATTTTTTAAACAAGTAATCCTTTTTTTAGGTAAGGCACCACTAATATATATATATATATGTACTGTATATATATTGGTATGATTACTAAGGAGCGTGGCATGACGGTGTCCCTGAGACCGGTGTAGTGGATAGCGTGACCATGAGAAGAGAGAGAGAAAGACGTGATGAAAGGACAAAGTGATGTACTGGAGACGAGTCCTGGGCCAGGACGCCTAGTAGTACAACCCCAAGTTTATTACTCAGAACTGTAATGGGTCAAGATGGAACAGAGAATGTGAGATGAGGAGGGTGCCCCGGGTGGGAGTTCCAAGGCATCAGCAAGCTGAGAAGTTAAGCACCAGCCATATTGGAAAACTTATTCCCTTAAGAGGGAAAATGACATGGAACCACGGGTTGAGAATAGGACTCTGACTAACTGGACTCTAGTAGTGTGCTGGGTGGTGGTGAAGACAGAGAAACTTGAGGCAGGAACAAGTAAACTTTAAGAAGTAGTGAGACTGTGTGTGAAGAAGCTGCGTGTTGTAAAAGAAATGTTCATGGAATAATACCTATGGTGCATAGTTCCCACCAAGTTAATGTTGAGTAAAAGACAGTTTATTTTTGAGTGGTGGTTCTCAACATCGGATCCTGGCCAGCCAAAAAGTTACTGGCATTGTGCTGCCTGCAAGGGTGTAGTGCCCCCATATACGAATCCCACACACCCAGCCAGGAGTCCCATCTTCACGTAGCGTATCGAGGAATGACAGGCGAGTACTTCGCCCATGGCTACCACCCTGAGAATATTGTTTTCTATTATAATCTTCAGAACATCTCTAAGTTTTGGAAAGCTTTTAATACCAGCTTAAAGGGAGTCTTTCACTAGACTTCTGTAAATCTGAGAGCAGCATTGTATATAGTAGAGAGCCTGAATCCAGCAATGTAACACTTGTTGGAGTTTTGATAAAATCGAATAGACCATCAGAAAGACCACTTTCATATGAGGTAGACAAATACTTATCTTGTTAAGAGCGTAATGAATATTAATGACTTCCAGTAAAAAACTCCCAGCATACAATAATTACATTTGGCGTATATGTGTATATGTTATGGCACAGTGGTATATAAATTGTTTGTAATCCGAGAATATGTTGACTATTAGTTGTCCCATATTAGGGAACTACGGTAAGTAAATCTTCTAACTATTGGCTTGAGCTAACCTTCACCTTGTGTCCTTAACAAGAGGGCAATTCTCTAGAAATCTGAATCCTAGTGACTATCTATAAAAAGTAACACTTAAAAATAACACTTCGATATATTTGTGGAGTCTGATGAGAAAATCTGGAATATTGCCATGAAGTTCTCTAAAAGACCAGAAGTCATATGCCCGCCAATAGGATTTTTTTCTTTTATTGTCCACCTGTTTGTATATTATTTTAGGCATGAGCTTACACTGCTTTTTTAACACGTGTTTTTTTTAATTATATGTATCACACAGTAATTTTTTTGTATATAAAATATTACAAACTCCAATAGTAAACTGTATTTTTGTTTGACATATAAAAGAGTGTTGGATGTGAGACAGTATTGTATGAGTGTTGGAAATGTGTTAGACAGGTATCTGTAAGCTGTAGGGTAGCTAGCTTGCTTGAATCCGGGTAGGCAGTGGGAGAGTTTCTTAAGAGATTATCAGGTGTAGAGTATGGATGTTGATGGTGCAGTGCATAGAACAGCATAAAATTTGCAGCAATTTAAACTTTATCAGATAGATTTAAGAGGAATCTGTCAGCATATGTATGCTATGCAATCTGAGAACAGCATAATGTAGGAGCAGAGAGACAGATTCCAGGAATGAACTGCTTGGTTTAGGTTTGATAAAATCATTGCTTTCTTTGCTGCAGATCTAGCAGTGCTCTGAATGCGGAGCTCTGTTATGCCCACCCACAGCACTGATTGGCAGCTTTTTGTGCATCCTTTTTATTTGCAAATGCTGCCGTTCAGTGGTGGGGGTTACATAAACAGGAGGATTACATGGTACTAGACAAGTAGTCTCTTATTCAAAATCTCCTGTTGATAAAACACTAATTTTATTGAAACTACAACAAGCAGCCCAGTAGGTGGCATGTCAATAGAATCAGGGTCCATGCCCCTACACAGGGGTGGACATATCATTGGTGCAACCTGTGCGGTTGCACAGGGGCCCAAGAGGTTAGGGGGCCCATTTCTACCTCCAAGGCAGGTGCAATTTTTCATTTTTAAGAGCTCTTGGGCTGCAAAGGGCCCATGTATAATTCTTGCATAGGGGCCCTTTTCTCTCTGTGTCCGCCAGTGCCCCTACATCATGCTCTCAGATTAAATAGAAAATCTGCCGATATATTCTCTTACAGCGCAGGCTAGAATAACCATGGTGGTTTCAAAGGCAAACACTCTCTGGGTGCGAAAACGTTATAGTCTTCAATCTCCTAATGTGAGGGAATTTAACCTTAAAGTGATCCCCACCCTCGGATTGAAAATTGATTATATACAGTCGTGGCCAAAAGTGTTAGCTCCCTTGAAATTGTTTCAAAAAATGAAGTTTTTCTTTCAGAAAGTTATTGCAATTACACGTTTTGTTATATGCGTGTTTATTTCCGCTGTGTGTATTGGAAAAACATAAAAAAACAGAGCAAAAAAGGTAAATTAGTCACAATTTCAGACAAAACTCTAAAAAATTGGTCAGACAAAATTGTTGGCACCCACAACTTAATATTTGGTTGCACACCCTTTGGAATAAATAACTGCACAACAAGCTTCTAACACATCTCAACTGATATTTTTGACAACTCTTCTTTTGTGCTCCAGGTCTCTCATATTTGAAGGCGCCTTCTCCCAACAGCAATTATTAGATCTCTCCACAGGTGTTCAATGGTATTTAGATCCAGACTTATTGTTGGTTGCGCACTTATTGATTATGTTGCGCACATGGACAAAGAAACATCAAGATCTCTGTAGATGGGCTTGTAACCTTGAGATTGTTGATATTTTTCAGAACTCTCTAGCGCTTTGTTTCTATTCATTTATGGGTGCTTCTTGAAGTATGTTTAAGGTCATTGTCCTGCTAGAAGACCCATAACTTAGGAAGCAATCCTAGCTTTCTGACACTACTACACTGCAATCCAAAATCCTTTGGTAATCTTCAGATATCGTGATGCAGCAAAACTACCCCAAAACATATTTGAACCTCCACCATATTTGACTGCAGGTACTTTGTTCTTTTCTTTGTAGACCTTAATCCGTCTTCAGTAAACAATAGAATGATGTGCTTAACCAAAAAGCTCAATTTTGATCTCATCTGTTCACAAGATGCTTTCTCAGAAGGATTTTGGCTTCCTCACATACTTTTCGGAAAACTGCAGTCTAGCTTTTATATGTCTTTGTGTCAGCAGAGCGGTCTTCCTAGGTCTCCTGCCGTAGCATTTAATTCAAATGTTAATGGGTGGGTAGTTCGCACTGACACTGATACACCCAGAGCCTGTAAGACAGCTTGAATTTCTTTGGAACTTGATTGGGGCTGCTTATCTACCATCTGGACTATCCTGCATTGTATTCTTTCATTAATTTTTCCCTGCTGTCTAAGACCAGGGAGATCAGCTACAGTGCCATGGGTTGTAAACTTCTTGATTATGTTGCGCACCATGGACAAAGAAACATCAAGATCTCTGTAGATGGACTTGTAACCTTGAGATTGTTGATATTTTTCAACAATTTTGGTTCTCAAGTCCTCAGACAGTTCTCTTCTCCTCTTTCTGTTCTCCATGCTTAGTGTGGTACACACAGACACACAATACAAAGATTGTGTCAACTTCTTCCCTTTTTATCTGTTTTCAGGAGTGATTTTCATATTGCCCACACCTGTTACTTGCCACAGCTGAGTTTGAACTTGCATAACATGCTTGAAACAAAGTTGTTTACCCACAATTTTGGAAAGGTGCCAACAGTTTTGTCTAGCCCATTTTTGGGGCTTTGTGTGAAGTGAAGTCCAATTTGTCTTTTTTTCTGTTTTTTTGTGTTGTTCCAATATACACAAAGAAAATAAACATGTGTATTACAAAACTTGCATAATTGCAATAATTTTCTAGGAAAAATACTTCATTCTCTGGAACAATTTCAAGGGTGCCAATAGTTTTGACCATTACTGTATTTCCCATGTGTAGTTACTTCCCTTGTTATTACTTAGTTGCCCCCTGCTGCCCGCTCTGTCCAGATCAACATTCTTTTCCTTATGCTTCCATGATGACCATCTCAAAGCCTTGAAGAGTGCAGTGAAAAGTCTAAGCCAAGCCTTCACTGTGCTCAGACAGGGAAGTCATGGTTTAGATTTTCCAATACTCATTATTGTAACTGAAATGTGAGTATAAATTTCACATAAGTAGTTAGCCTACTCGTTGCCCTGTCGTTGCCTCTCTGCTTAAATTGATGATCTTTTCCTCTTAGTTTTCTAGAAGGCTGCTTCAGTGGAACAATATCTAAAGACAGACCGGCACTAAAATCTAAAGATTAGGTCACCTTTGTTAATGAACACACATTAGTTTATTGTTATTTAAAACATACTTACAAATACTTTGAGCTGAATCATCCCTTTAATAGCATTTTAGGGTTCAAAGTTTTACATCTAATAAATATAATAAATCTACAAATCTATAAATTGTTTGAGCAACTGTTAGCTCGACTTTCATATATTTTTAGTCATTCTACAACTACTTATGTTATTTCAATAGTGAAAGAGTGAAGTTGACGTCACCTACCACTTATCTAAATCCAGGATCCAGTAAAACCGGTAAGCCCCAATGGACATTCGATGGACATTGCCACTCAAAAATGTGTTGATTCTATCAATTAATCAGTAAATTGTTTGGATTGCCTAAAAGTAGATGTCGGAAACCAACAGTGAATTTCATACTAATTATCTAACTGTTAATTTAATAATTTAACCAATTTTGTAATGAACTTCAGTTAAACATTCCGTTACCTTGCTACTCTTACTTCCTTTTTTTTTTAACTTCCGATGACATGTCGTTTGAGGATCCCAGCATGCGCTGGGGATTCTCAAACCAGTCTTGGGGGGGGGGGGGTAAGGTACTGCGGTCACTGCCTCAGCTGCTTTCACCACCTTGAAATGGGAAATCATCATTAATGTCCTTTTGTGGCACCCCAGGAGTACGGTTGCCACAGTGGCAGTGCCTCCCTTACAGGGGGTGATGTCATGCCTGAGAGCAAGGAGGGTTCCCCTTACCAGGTAACACTAGCATCCAGCACTTTTCCTGACCTGAAGGGGGAGCTATAACACATGGTTTCAGGTGAGCTTCCCTATAAGTTCTGGCCTGGAGGTGGGGTTAGTCAGTGTGAGAGAGAATTCGAGTCTGAGAAGTGAGTGTGAGGGAAGAGGAGTGAAGTAAAAGAGAACCAGGGGAGTGGAGCTGCAACCAAGCTCACCCCCGAACTAAGCGCTAGAAACTGGACACCGGAGTTCGTGGCTGCGTGGGTACTGAAGTCCCGGCAGCTAAATCCGGAGGGCAGGGGACTGTAGGTCTCCTGGCCCCAGCTAATACCTGATAGCACAGCAGCATATGAGAGCCCAGAGCTGCCACGAGGAGCGACACCTGTAATAGACTCAAGCTCTCTGCCATGCGGGTAATGTTTCATTTCAACTGCCAAACAGTGAGAGGAACTTGAGTGAGCTTAAAGCAGCAAGGACCAAAAAGGACAACACAGTAGGAAGGACTCAGAACCCACCTGGCTAGGTGGACCACAAATTGCTCTCAGGCTGCCCGGATCCCTGCTACTATCTGTTGTTAGTGCCCCGGACTGCACCTTCAACCATCCAGTAAAGGTAAAGGAAACTACTGTCCCTGTGTCTTCCAGTCATTTCTTGCACCCTCAGTCCTGCACTACAACTGCAGCGATCATTGACTTTAACCCTTTAAATGCTCTGGAGCCTAGCTCTACCTGTGGGGAGCTCAAGCATCTAAGCTGCGTCACCATCGGCTCCAGCGGTGTCCCTCAGCAGCGTCGGCCATATACTGTATAGCCGAACACCACAGGTGGCGTCACAAACTAATTCCACTACAAACTATCCCCTTTACGTTTATTGCCATTTCATTGGATGCCCAGGGCCACGGGCCAGGTCACTGTTGCCGTGACTTCCCATTTAGGAACTGTCCGGCCCGGTTTCAAGTGCCCCACGGTCCTGGTGGGCACTCCACTTTCAAGGTGTTGGGCTAATGTCTGTTCTACTGAGCATGCGCCAGTTGTCAATTCCAACACTTGCTCAATACGGGCTCCCTGATAACTATGATTACTGCACTGTATTTCTTTCACTGCTCATTGTGCTCCTTTGCTGGGTCTAAAGAGAAGTGCACAAAAAGATAGAACACACCAAGCAGGGAAATCAGAGACTAGCCCAGCCCTCGAAACAGACGTCACTGATGATGTCCTGTTTCAGGGCAGTGACATGCATTTCTGTAATGGGATAAGGTATGTGCAATGGGGAAACTACTTGCCTGACCTGACACAGAAGAGAACCTTGAGAAGAGCCCTAAAAATTACTAGTACTAAAAGAAGCTATCCAGTAGATTAATGTCTCTCAGTCAGATTTTGCAGCTGGGCGATCATTAGTGACTTTAGAGATGGTTTTCTAATTGGAGCAGAGGAGTTCGAAAACCTTCCCTTTGTGGTCGGACTGCCCATACTGTAAAATATCTATTAAGAAAGAAAACAATGATAAGATAGATTAGATTTTACATTAGGTAAGTGATGTAAACTCGAGGCAACTTTTATTAAATGCCATAAAACATTATTGTACAAAATCCTAATAATGAATGGAAAGCTAAACATTGGACCTTGGTGTATGGGTATGAATGGACCCAAAAATCTTCATGTAGGGCCTTATCACTGAAGCTTCATATTGTATCACAGTAACAAAGTGAACTTTTAATGTATACTACAAAACCAATTCTACCAGGCTGACATAAGAAATGTAATGAATTTACATTGTGTGCCAAATCGTATATCAGGTTAAAGCTGACTGTTGATTTTGAAAAAGTTTCAATAAATATTTCTCTGTATTTAATGATCTGTTAATGGTTTTTCACATATGATGTTACACTGTACAGAACTTTCTAAATCACACAGTAGGGGAAAGGTTTCTAAAACTAACTTGTTCATTATTTCAGTAGTAAAAGCTTTCGGAGGTGGAAACAGCATAGACATTAGAAATCACAAGCAAAACAAATGTATTAATTGATATTATTCCCAAAATAATAGTGGAACACTAAACAGATTCTTGCATTTTTCATCGAGCCACTGACATTTCTGGATTATGAAAGATAAATCGTGTGCACAGCCTGAAAGGTGCCAGAGTAGGTTCCTACACTGTGAAGATAATAAAAAGAGAACTCGGAGTCGGCACTCAACTTAGCGAAAAGGGTAAATATTTATTGTAGTCCACGGTAGTGAAACGTTTCGGTCCTAAATTCCGGACCTTCATCAGTCACTACATATATGTAATGCAAAAGAATACAAAACAGAAAATTGTTCAAAATTCTTACAATAAAAATAAACGTAAAATGCAAAGAAAACATAATAATATAACCAAGGTATGTACAACAGTATAATATGAACGTGGTTATTCAAGACTATAATCTTTTATATAGAAGCATACTAATCCTCAAATAGTTAGAGACAGACTCTTCAGACCAGAAGAGACGTGAGGGTGATATCGCACAGAAAATAAGACGTACCATTAAGTACCGGGAGAGGGTAGAAATACCCAATTCAAAGGTAAGCAGTAGATACTGGTGGGATCTGGTGGGTGATAAGACCATAATGAGAAAAAGTGACGGGCCGTTGTACATACCTTGGTTATATTATTATGTTTTCTTTGCATTTTACGTTTATTTTTATTGTAAGAAGTTTGAACAATTTTCTGTTTTGTATTCTTTTGCATTACATATATGTAGTGGCTGATGAAGGTCTGGAATTTAGGACCGAAACGTTTCACTACCGTGGACTACAATAAATATTTACCCTTTTCGCTAAGTTGAGAGCCGAGTTCTCTTTTTATTATTTCTGGATTATGAGTCATGGGGAAAGCAAAATAATTGTCAACGGATCTGCTGGAAAAGGTAGTTGAACTGCATAAAACAGGAAAGGGATACAAAAGATATCTAAGGTATTGATAAATTGATAATGCCAGTCAGCAGCATTCAAACTGTGATTAGCAAATGGAAAATCAGAGGCTCTGTAAAAACAAAACCACAGTCAGGTAGACAAACAAAAATTTTGTAGACAACTGCCAGGAAAATTGTTTGGGATGCAAATAAAAACCCACAAATAACTTCAGCTGAAATACTGGACTTTATGAAAACTAGCGGTGTGGCCGTTTCAAGATGCACAATAAGTAAGCACTTAAATGGGCTGCATGGTTGAGTCACCAGAAGAAAGACATTTGTAATGCATGCAACCTCCACCAGGGAGCACTGGTAAGGGAAAAAGTGTTGCACTCACCATGTAGCACCACAGTGCAGGTGCGCAGGCTGCCACTAGGAGGCGGCAGAGTAGTCAGACAGGCCGGGCCAGCATCAAACTGGAAGACAAAGTACCAGAGGTCACAGCAATGCATGTGTGTGGCCCAGGTATGTAAGGCACACATAATCCTG
>VIAB01009610.1:0-15842 GCA_009801035.1 Oophaga pumilio | reverse complement strand
GGTTAATAATGGAGAGCTGTCAATAAGACACCTATCTATTATTATTCCATTAGTCTGAAAGGGGTTAAAAAAACACACACACACATTAAGAATAAAGACTTTTAATCAAATAAATAAACCCACATTTTTTCCATCTTTATTACACTCCCAATCCATTCGAAGCCATCATTCTCCTGGAAAAAAGACAAAATAAAAACCAACAATATACCCATACCTGTCCGCAGTACAGTCAAGTCCCACGCTGCAATCCATCTGAAGGGGTTAAATAGTTTACAACTGGGACAAGTGTTAATGCGACCGGCCCAACTGTAAACCATGGAGGAATGATGGAAAAGCTGCCTGCGCAGCCTCACAGCCTGAACGGACATGAACTGATTAGTGTGGGAAAGTTTCTGAACATTTTCCCACACTGTCAATTCACCGCTGGTCAGGTCGGGAAGCTGCGCAGGCAGCTTTTCCGTCATTCCTTCATGGTTTACCGCTGACGTCACTGAGGCTGCGCAGACTCCCGACTTGACTCCCACCCATTGATTTGTATTGGTTCGTCCGAGAATCGCAGCAATGCTCAGTATGCTGCAAATTTTTTCTTAGTCCAATTTCAGCTGAGAAAAAACTCTCAAATGAGATGTCACCTATTGAATAACATTGGTCCGAGTGCAATCAGATTTTTCATCGGATTGCACTTGTCCGTATTTCTCGCAAGTGGGTATGAGCCCAAAGCCTGTTCACAATAGGGAACCTTGCAGTCAGGTGCCTGCTCTATTACTTCTTAGAGAAGCCAAATGGTTTTACAAATCTATCAAACCCTTCAGCTTATCATTCAGTGCCCCCCACATCCTTTACCTGTTTGACATTTTCTGAGACTGAGTGAGAAGGTTTATCAGGGATAAAGCATGATCCTCATTTAAGCCCCGTCTCACATAGCGAGATTGCTAACGAGATCGCTGAAGCGTCACCGATATTGTGACGCAACAGCGACCTAGCCAGCGATTTCACTACATGTGACACGCAGCGGCGACCAGCCCCCCTGCTGGATATTTCTGATCGTCTTCGAATGACCTGGACCATTTTTTCATTGTTGGTGTCCCGCTGGCCAGTGCGCATCGTTGTGTTTGACCCCGACGAGCGACCTCGTTGGCGACGCAGAACTCAGGGACGCAGGCAGGAATCGTCAGAAAAGCTGCCGTGTAACAAGGTACCAAAGACCGCCGAGGTTGTTATACGGATCGCCGGATCGTTGCTGCCTACCAGGTCGTATCGTTGTCAGGATCGCTGGCGTGTCGCTAAGTGAAAAGGGACCCTAAGTCCAACTTCTCAGGAGAACCAAGGTTAACTTCCTTTTTGGAATCTAAAAGACTGCCTTCAAGGGTGTCCACCGATAAAAATGTTACCTTTTGCACTTTAGAACTTAAGGAGCTGTCCACTAGTACCCAACACCTTTAATTATCTCTTCATGGAGGAAGACAACTGGACCACTTGGTATAAGTACACAAACAGAAAGTGCAAAGTGTAAATGCAACCAGTGCACCAACATCGGTCTAGTGAGTGTAAGAGAGTTACAGAGACTGACCTATGCCCCCAAACACGTCCCGGTTAACTGTAGATAACTGTGAATATTCTAATCTAAATATTGATGTTATAATGTACCTAATGCTGCTATGGATATGTATGTTGTGTAGATAGGGAAAGCACAGTTATAAGATTAGCCACTAGAGGGGGGTATTGTAGGATAACAATAGGAACTTTGTTATGAATGTGCTAGAGATGGTTTCTGAGCAGAGGCTCCCTCTGGTGGTTACAGACAGTACTGAACCTTTCAACAAGGAGTGGCAATCTGGGTTCACTGACTGGTCTGATATAAGGGAGGTTCCCTCCCATGATGGTTGCCGGTGATCAATTGTTCTTGTCTCAATTGTGGTTCCTGGTTCATTTGGAAGTTTGCTGGAGTCTTGCCTGCATCTCCTGCTTTCAGATAAGATATTTTTTGCTTTTCTTTTTGTGCTTGCTTTTTGCATTGTTTTCTGCACTTTTGTGGAGGTCAGCCAGGTCCCCTGCTGGGGCCTGAGCTCCTCACAGTTTATCTGCAGCCACTGTTATTTGCTCATTTGCTTTTTCCTGTTTTTTCAGCGGCTGCGGCTTGGTTTTTGTTCACACTGAGATCTGATTTAGTGGGTGGCGAGATCGTGTGATCTGAGTATTTTTGTAATCAGAATTGTTGGATTTTTGTAGGGTTTTCTGGGTTGCAGAAAGTAATCTCTCCTGTCCTATCCTATTTAGTCAGCTTGTGGCCCCAGCGTTTGCTCAGTCTATTTTCTGCCTATGTTTGTATTTTCATCTTGTCTAACCGCCATTATTTGTTTGGGGGCTTCCTATTTTCTTTGGGGATCTGCTCCAGGGCAGATAGCTTTCATCTTTCTGCCTTTAGGTGTAGTTATCTCTCAGGCTGTGACGAGGCGTCTAGGATCAACGTAGGAACGCTCCACGGCTACCTCTAGTTGTGTCGTTAGTTTAGGAATCTGCAACCCATCAGTTACCAACATCTCAGGTGTTCGGCTGCCCTGCTGTTGTTCCTGTCCTCCTCAGCTACCGAAACATAACAGAACTTAGAGTAAGATAGAAATTAGTTAAATCTAGGAAGGGCCTACTGTGGGTAAGACAGGAACATTTCCTGGGTTGTAGTTAGTGGGGCCAGGGAACCCAAGCATTCTAGTAGGACCTTAGCGCCCAGGCAGAACAGTGGGCCACGTAACGTTACTAAGTGGAAGCCCAGTCATCCAGGGTTTATAGTGAACAGAAGCTACAGGACAAGCTTACAGTAGAAGTCACAACAGAATAGAAATGCAGGTCACTCTAAGATGTGGCGGCTTACTACGTTGGCAGATGCTCTTATGTCTGGGGTGAAACGGACAGGGGAACTCTTGAAAGTAGTTAAGTCAGACAGGGAGGATGCTGCGGTACCGAGGGAGACGGTACGATCCGGGAGCATACCCGGAGACGTGAGGAGGAGCACAGGGGAAGTGAAGGATATGAACTGTGTGGAATCCTATGTCAACGCTGTAACTGATCTGGACGTGCTGTGTATAGATTCAAGTAAATCTGTTTAAAGTTGAAACTGGACTCTGTCTGTTTATGCATAACAACGCCAAGAGCAGAACTTCAGCAGATCAGATGGGAACCTAACAGTGCAGAAGGTGAAGCAGAAGCTATGCTAAATAGGGGACATTGTATGCATGTGGTGGCCCTGGCTCCCCTCACATTAGGAGAACTAAAGATACTGTAAACAGTTAAACCAGAGATTGTAAGTGGCTTTTGGCCAGTACAAACAGAGGCTACTAGAGACTGTGTGTTAAACTGATCTGCTACACCACTGCCATGACCACAAGGACCTGTGTTATTCTCTCTCCTTTAGGTCAAACACCTGGTGAACCAGAGTCATTTTTGTGATAGTCTGCACTGGTACAGGATGAATCCTACTTGACCCTCAGGTACACTTAGCTGGCAATAAACTTGCAAGGCTGAGGTCCTAATGTCTGTGACAGGCCTGGTTGTACAGAAAATATAGCTGTGTTACAATTCCTGGTTGATAAAGAGCGTTATTACAAAAGCAAACTCTTTTCTGTGTCTTTGGATGGTCCATCATACTTCACATATTGTCAACCAATATTTGCCTGGGGATCCTTGTGTCCAACCAGAGCAAATTATTCAGAGGGGCTAAACTATACAGAACAGGTACATGTCCATTTTTCTTTGCATAATAAACCTTGTTGTTATACACAGCATATAGTATAAATATGCTGCTGGAAATCAACCTATAAGAAATTGACTCAAGTGGCAGATTGTCTGCTAAACCAGTATTTTTAAGCTGCGTCTTTTGGGCTTTTAAGTGTGCCAAAGCCTAGGCCCTAAGAACAGGTGGTAGGCCATTCTGACCATGTTGTCAGTTTTGTAGGCTTCTAACTTAATATAAAAGCTTGAAAATTGAAGTTGCATAATATCTCATGATAACTATCCATCCATCCATCTTGCATTGGACTTCCGTAAAATGGATAATTAGCCGACAGGCTAATCTGGAAATTTTCGCTGTAGTATTTCACACTCTTAAAACAATCAGTCAACTGGGACACAATTTAAATCTAAAATAGAGAATTTCCTACTACATACATATATTATATACAGTTATACGTCCATTACACGGTAGCTGATGAATTCCGTCAGTGTTGATACTTGCAGGAGATATGTCATTAATACCTCAGCTGTTCCCATTAGTTTCTGCTTTCAACATTTCTACCAATGGGAGCTGAAAAGAAGGAATGTTTCTGGACAGATGGTTGAGAGAAAGCTCTACTGTTGACTACTGCAGAAATTGGCTATCATGAAGAAAAATAAATCTACAGAGCACAATATGGATTTTATTTTTTGTAGGACGTCTGAACAACTGAATACAGCAAATTTCCAGTAGTACTTCTCTATTGATATACTAGTGTGGCACCCTGGAGGGTCCAGTCGCCACAGAGGTACTGCACCTCAGCCAGAGGTGTGGTACTTAGCTCTCGGGTAAGGAGGGAGCACTACCCGATGCTCGCATATGTGCATTCAACACCACACAACACATCAAGGCAGTGGGGAGGAGCCGCAGTTCAGGCGGGAAGGCAGTGTGACAGTTGGAAGGACAGTTGGAAGGAGAAGAGTGAGAGGAGTGGAGGGGAGCAGTGGTGAAGGAACGAGCTCCTGAGGAAGAAGTGGTCCTGGGGTCCAGGGAAGTGAGGAATCCACCCGTGCCGCCCGTATCCAAGTCGACCATAGTTGGACGAAGGGACCAAGTCGCAGTGGGGGACCGGCCCCAGACTAGTGGAGAGACTTTAGGACTCAGCTAGCAAACTGGAGGCTGTTGTGGCAGTATGTGCAACAGCCAAATCCACACACATTCGCCGAAAAGGTAGCCACATAGGATCAAGGGGATCAGGAGGATGTCGCCTGATAGGATCTGAGGTTGCTGGCTTGGGACACTGTGTGTGAGGCGCAGGGCAGGAAAGGCATTAGCCAGCGCAGGGAGAGACGACTGGAGAAGGAACACAAAAAGGGGGTCCTAGTAAAGTGTACCCCAAACTACCCAAGAGCTGGCTGGACAAACCGACACGGAGGACACAGCACCCGGCTTGTGATTGTAACCTAAAAACTGTGAGTAAAGTGTGAAGACTGCACCCTGCTGTGTTCTCAGATTAATTTACTGCGTCACCTACCCTGCACTACAACTGTTACCTTCATCACATTTAACCTTATAACTGCCCTGGGGCCTAGCTCTACCCGTGGAGAGCTGTAACATCTCTGCTGCATCATCAACCGCCCCAGTGGGCCGGAATCACAGCGTCGGCCATCTATTGCCGAATACCACGGGTGGCGTCACAAACTTATTTCCCTATAAACTTATTTCCCCCTTTATTTTTATTGCACCCCCAGGGCCACAGACCGGGTCACGGCCCCGTGACTTCCCCCCTAAGAACTGTCAGACTCGGGCCGAGTACGCCACGGCCCTTGGGGGCGTCACACTTGCCTAACATTATCACTTCATAGCTAAATGTAAATTAATTTAAAGACTTCATAATCCATTTATAACAATATTATTTCTCTGATGAGAACTTGGTTCAACTTAGCCAATGGTAATCAATAAACATTAAAAAGTTGCTACATGATTTGTTGAAAGGAGCTGCAACATATACTTTACATCACTAGAAAACAATCAATATGAATGATTTTTGCCATTTTATACAATGACTATACAAAACTTTTTCTTAAAGACTGATAGTTGATAACCACGCCTTAAGGTTAATTTAAATTGAACCTAAGATAAAAACAAAATGAACAAATATCCTGTAATAAGTAAATAGTAATAGTAAATAACATAGGGTACTTACTCTTAGTTGACAATATTTTGATCAAAAAAGCCTAAAAGCCAACCCACTGCCACGAGGTGTACCCAATTGGGAGGGACCCTAACTGTTGCAATTCAACTCATTATGTATCAGCTGACCTCAAAATAGATGTCACCAGCAAAGCACCCTCACACCATCACACCACCTCCTCCATGCTTCATAGTGGGAACCAGGCATGTAGAGTCCATCCGTTCACCTTTTCTGCGTGCAAAGCAGTAATCAAAGCAAAAGGTGGCTACTTTGAAGAACCTAGAATATAAGACATATTTTCAGTTGTTTCACACTTTTTTGTAAAGTGTAATGTATAATTCCACATGTGTTAATTCATAGTTTTGATGCCTTCAGTGTGATTCTACAATTTTCATAGTCATGAAAATACAGAATGATCTTTGAATGAGAAGGTGTGTCCAAACTTTTGGTCTGTACTGTATATACATATATATATATACAGTGGAGGAATTAAGTATTTGATCCCTTGCTGATTTTGTAAGTTTGCCCACAGACACAGACATGAACAGTCTATAATTTTGAGGGTAGGTTAATTTTAACATTGAGAGATAGAATATCAACAATAAAATCCAGAAAATCACATAGTATAAATTATGTAAATTTATTTGCATTTTGCAAGTGAAAAATAAGTACCGGTATTTGATCCCTCTGGCAAACAAGACATAATACTTGGTGGCAAAACCCTTGTTGACAAGCATAGCAGTTTTTTGTAGTTGATGATGAGGATTGCGCACATGTCAGGAGGAATTTTGCTCCACTCCTCTTTGCAGACCATCTCTAAATCATTAAGATTTTGAGGCTGTCGCTTGGCAACTCGGAGCTTCAACTCCCTCCATAAGTTTTCTATGGGATTAAGGTCTGGAGACTGGCTCGGCCACTCCATGACTTTAATGTGCTTCTTTTTGAGCCACTTCTTTGTTGCCTTGGTTGTATATTTTGGGTCATTGTCTTGCTGGAACACCCAGCCACGACCCATTTTTAATGTCCTGGTGGAGGGAAGGAGGTTGTCACTCAGGATTTTACCCCACATGGCTCCATCCATTCTCCCATTGATGCAGTGAAGTAGTCCTTTGCCCTTAGCAGAGAAACAACCCAAAACATAATGTTTCCACCTTCATGCTTGACAGTGGAGACGATGTTCTTTGGGTCATAGGCAGCATTTCTTTTCTTCCAAACACGGCGAGATGAGTTAATGCCAAATACCTCAATTTTTTTCTCATCTAACCACAGCACCTTCTCCCAATCACTCACAGAATCATCCAGGTGTTCATTGACAAACTTCAGACGGGCCTGCAGATGCGCCTTCTTGAGCAGGGGGACCTTGCGAGCACTGCAGGATTTTAAACCTTTACGGCGTAATGTGTTATCAATGGTTTCTTGGTGACTGTGCTCCCAGCTGCCTTGAGATCATTAACAAGTTCTCCCTGTGTATTTTTAGGCTGATCTCTCACTTTCCTCATGATCAAGGATACTCCACGAGGTGAGATTTTGCATGGTGCACCAGATCGATGTCGATTGACAGTCATTTTGTATTTCTTCCATTTTCTTACTATTGCACCAACAGTTGTCTCCTTTTCACCAAGCGTCTTACTTATGGTTTTGTAGCCCATTCCAGCTTCGTGCAGGTCTATGATCTTGTCCCTGACATCCTTATAAAGCTTTTTGGTCTTGCCCATGTTGTAGAGGTTAGAGTATGACCGATTAATTGAGTCTGTGGACAGGAGTCTTTTATAAAGGTGACTATGTAAGACAGCTGTCTTTAATGCAGGTAACGAGTTGATTAGGAGCGTCTAACTGGTCTGTAGGAGCCAGAACTCTTAATGGATGGTAGGGGATCAAATACTTATATCTCACTGCAAAACGCAAATAAATTTATATAATTTATGCAATATAATTTTCTGGATCTTATTTTTGCTATTCTATCTCTCAATGTTAAAATTAACCTATCCTTAAAATTATAGACTGTTCATGTCTTTGTCAGTTGTCAAACTTATAAAATCAGCAAGGGATCAAATACTTATTTCCCACACTGTATATATTGTATATAATCTGCATGGATAACTTACGGTAAATGGAATTTTAATTATAATATGTAAAAATTAGAGTTGGTGCGAAATGACTCGTAGGACCTGGTATAGCGACCACATCTGTAATTTATGGCAACTGGAAGGGACCCCTGAAAACTGCCTCTTATGTGATGGCATCCTCAGCTCTTTTTCACAGGTATCATTGTTCTTAGTTGCCTGGCAGCTCTAAAGAGGGCCTCCATGGACAGTCTTTCCAGTAGTAATACCTTTTACTAGATCCCAGGGGTTTCTCTGGCATTCACCCTTTAACCCTTGCACAGGGATCTGGGCTTCTACAGGGACCACGTAGATAGGGGTAAACTGCTGCCCGGTAATGTGAACTGGCGGCACAAAGGGTCGTCACCCAGCGTCAGTGCCAACAAGTCAAGACAGGGACAGCATTGGAAAGCATCAGGTGGTCAAAACAGAAGTCATAGTCAGAAAACTGAGATATCAGGATAACAGAACAAAATCAAGGAACGGGACTATAGAATATACATGACCTCCCAACTTTTACAGAACAGAAGCTAGAATATTAACAACAGCCCACAGTCGTCGGCTTTCCTTCTGCTGACTATGAAAATTATGGGGGAGTCCCACATGTTTTTTTTATTACTTTTTTAATTGTCAACAAGAACAGTAAGGTCACCTGAGTTCATAGCAGCTGTTTCTTTTGCTTTGCTAGCACCGGACTGATGAATGGCCGTGAGTCTGGTATTCTGCACTCTGGCATTTAACAGTTTGGCACTGGTGCTGCCATGAGACCAGATGGCTTGAACTCAGGTATCCAGAGTTCAGATCTGCCGGGTCTCCTGGCAGCTGCGAGGCCCGACAACCGCATATATAACTTTAAGGGACATTTTAGGGTTACTGAAGTTTCCAGCTCCAGCAACACCTGAAGGCTGTAAACTATGGTTACCTTGGGTGTGTATTTTACTGTACTAGTAAATAAATAAAAAAATAAACAAAAAAATCCAGAGTGGTGTCACCTGTTATTTTCAAAAACAGCTGAGAGAAAGCCGACGGCTGGGGGCGCTTGCTTTTGCTGTTAACAGTTCAATACAACTCTCAACATTGTCTCCTGCTAGCTCTGATTGCAGTGCGAGCAGTGTACCATGATGAGAGCTGTCTTCACTTCAGCACCCGATGCCGAACAGTACTGCTGATTCCCATACGTCGGTACGTGTCACACTGATGACACAGGGATGTCATCCGTGTGTCATCAGGGTGCATGTGTGTGTGACATTTTGTGGCCCTTGCTGCTACTGGAATGAGTGACATCTGAAAGAGCCCTCTGAAAGAGCCCTTAGTGAACTCAGTCACTTACTGAACTTTGACTGACTTTTGACAATTTTTTGGAAAAATGCTTGGGAATCCGAACACAAATCCAAATGAGCTATGTTCATATCATCTGAACAAGTTCAACCATTTCTTATCTTCACACACGGTCTCTCTACCTCTTCCAGGCTTACTTGTTTCTGCCCCCTTTCCCTTAGGGGACCTAGTGTGGCGCCCCTGCGGTCTCCACAGGGTACTGCACTTCATCTAAGGTATGGTGCTCTGCTCTTAGGTAAGGAAGGGGCACTGAAAGGACTCACTCACTCACACATAACACCAGACCTCTCAAGGCCAGGGAGGGACTAGGCAGAGGGTGTGGGTGGAGAAAAAGAGTAGGGAGGAGTCAGAGAGTGTGACAGTGATCTAAGAAGCTTCTGGAAGAAGTCTGCTGGAGGTAGAGGAGGAGTGAGGAGCAGAGACTAGCTCCTGAAGGAAAGACAGACAGAAAAAGAGTCTACAGGGGGGCTGATGCTGAGAGCAGCTTGTCCACAGGCGACAGAGCGAGAGAGAGAGAGAGAGAGAGAGAGAGGGGCCCCGGAGGAGGAGAGGAAGAAGAGGTCCTAGAGTCACGGATAGTGAGAGATCCATCTGTGGGGCCTGCATCCACCGGCGTGGTCGTTGGAGGGACCAGGTTGCAGTTAGGGGACCAGCCAAAAACTAGTGGAGAAACTAAGGACTCAGCTAGAAAACAGGAGGTTGCAGTATCTGCATGTGTTACAGCCACATCCAACACATTCGCTGAAAAGGCAGCCATATAGGATCCAGGGGTCTGACCAACGTCGCCCAACAAGATCCGAGTCTACTGGCTCAGGACACTGTGTGTGAAGACGCAGGGAAGGAGAGGCGGTAGCCAGCGTAGTGATACTGCCCGGAAAGGAACATCTAAGGGAGCCCTGGCAACGTACACCCCAAGCTAACTGAGAGCTGACTGGATCACAGACTCTGAGGACACAGCACCGCGGCTGGGGATTATAACATCAGAACTGTGAGTTAAACCTGTGAAGACTGCACACTGCTGTGTCCTCCTGTTTATTTGCTGCGTCAACTCAGCCCTGCACTACTACAATCATCAGCATCATTTTACACTTCCACTGCCCTGGGGAATAGCTCTGCCAGTGGAGAGCTGAACCAACTTTGCTGCATCAACAACTACCCCAGTGGATTGAATCTGCAGCGTCGGCTAACACCTTACTTGCCGAGTACCTCAGGATGGCGTCACAAATCTTTCATAAACTTTATCATCCCCTTATCAATTTTATTGGATGCCCAGGCCACGGACCGGGTCACTGCTGCCGTGACACATCTCCTTAAAAACTGGCCTGGTACCGAGTACTCCCCCTGGCGGGCGCTCCACTAGTTTTCCACTCTGGCTGTTACTTAACTTCTTTGCTTGCTGACACCTTGGAATTACCGCCCAGGGCACTCTCTTTGTCTCACTTTCCCTGTTCTGTCCTGACCCATTATCTATCTGTCTTGTGAACTCAGGACCATACTGCTAGGCTATCCCAAGACCCATCTCTGCTGCATCACTCTGTTCTTCTGTCACTTTTCCTTTTTTTACTCTGGATCTCATAGTCCACTGTCCCATCTTATTTCAGGTACACCCACATAACACAGCTCTGATGACTAGTCAGACAGTTCTGCTTCACGTCACTTGTCTTATCTATTGCTTTATTTCTGTGCTGTGTTATGCCTAAATATGTGATTCTTCAGATTTTGTATTAGTCTTTGCCTGATGAAGAGCCCTGAGTAGTCTCGAAAGCTTGCAATTTGTTACCGTCTTTTCAGTTAGCCATTAAAAGGTATCAACCACTGAGGACTCTCAATTCTAAATATTTTTCTAGTCAGACCTTAGGTCTTCTTGGATTGCATGCTGGGCACTATCTGTCTTTCTGGCAAAAAACTGTCTCTCTCCCTGCATTTTAGCCCTTCCTACTCTGGGCTAGTCCCAACTGTGAAACCTAATTGTACCAACTGTCGGGCAGAACATAATATTATCACTAATCACATATGTCACAATACACATTACAATACTTGTGTCTTCAAGGGGAAATGTGGGCAGAATGTCCATCTCCTTACATATTTCACAGTCTGTTTACAGACCACAAGCCTAAACCAGAACTTACATTCGATTTGTGGTCAGCCCACTCATTTGAACCCAGCCTAAGTGGAATGTCCTAGTATATCCATTGTCACCACAGTAGGGGTTGCACTCATTTGGGTGCGACAGGAGGAAAACAGGAGGCATGTTCCTTTAAAACTTCAATTGGGTTTATTGCTTCATAAACCACAAATTGACCACAAATTGAAAGACATATTCCCAGAACTACCACTCCTCTCCTACAAACAGCCCCCTAACTTAAGGAATCTCCTTGTCAGAAGTGTCCTCTCGTCACCATCAGTGACTGGTACATTCCCATGTAACAACAAAAAATGCAAAACTTGTACCCACATATTACCAACAAATATAGTCCACGTACCAAACACAAATCAGGACTATAAGGTCATGGGTTCCTTTTCATGTACATCCTCCAATGTGGTGTACATGATACACTGTACAAGGTGCCCTGGAGCTATCTATATTGGGGAAACCATGCAAAAACTACAAACAAGGATGAATCTACACAGACATACGATCAGGAATGAAATGGACACGCCTGTGGGAAAACATTTCTCTGGAACTGGACATTGTATGACAGACTTAAAAGTCTTAATACTAAAAGGTCATTTTAAGGATGACAGGGAGAGAAAAATATGGGAATTCAAACTTATTAGGATGTTCAATACTTTGACACTAGGACTCAACTTAACACCCGGTTTTATGGTTCACTACATAGACACAGTTCACACCTTCACCAGAAGGACTCCAGATAGCTAAGAACACATTCCCACTAGCTCTCCATTTGTAAGAAAATGCTAATTCGATTTCCTTTGCTTATCCTTTGAAGGCATCACACCTCCCAGGTCTTGAACAAATTTCCTACTATAGTAAGCATCTAATGTGTCTTTCTTATTATTCCAAATGTAATCTTGCCTGAAGAAGGAGCCTTTGAGCTCTGAAAGCTAGCGAACATATAATTTTCTGGTTAGCCAATAAAGGTATCACCTTAAGAATGCTCTTGTCATAATTGGATGGAAAAGTATTCACATTGAGGTGATCCTATAAACTTTTGAGCATAAGCCAAAATCCTGCAGCGATTGCTTCCTGCCCGTCTTGTTCCCCTGAATTATCCACAGTGCAGGGATTTGCTATGTGCCAGGGCTAGGTATAAGGATACTATGCATAATATTAGTTTGCATTTTTAGCAGGTACCTTATTCATGGGGCACGTAAAGACCATGTAGAACTCCACTGTACCATACTATGAGATGGCAGCAATTAAATATTAGTGTGAATTGTGTAATAAGGAACTTTATTTTTGTTGCATGATTAACCCAATCTTTGTCTCTCTGCGTTAAAATATAATTATGTCACACAGAATATTCACAACGGCTGTCTGAGTAGCACATGACTGTACGGCCGGGGGTCCCACTTGCAACTGCAATGCGAGAAACTCGAGCGAGTTTCTCACTTCAATACCCGGCACTGCTGCCGGCGGTTCGGACCGAAGCGTTCAGCTGCATAGAAATACATGCAGCCGCACACTCCGGTCCCGAGTGCCGGCGGCAGTGCCGGGTATTGAAGCGAGAGACTCGCACGAGTTTCTCGCATTGCAGTTGCAAGTGGGGCACCGGCCTAATGGTTAAAGTTGTAGCACAATGCAATAAGATGTGTGTAGGTAGGAGCTGTTCATTCGAATAAGCTATTTATATACTGAGATTTAGAAATAAAACATTATCCCAGCTCCTGTCCAGGAAATGGTCATTGTGTGGACATGACTATTTTGCTCCACCTGCTGGTACATCATTGTATAATTAGTCCGAAAATGAGAAAACGATCTTCTAATATACTTTACATATGAGTGATGCCCAAATGATGGCCCTCATGTGCTTGGGGTCCCGCTGACTGGGTATGAGTAAATTCAGTATTGATGAATTATTACAACGCTGGCAAGCCAGAAAGACAAGATCTAATCTGTTTCCTTTACGGAGGCACTATGTTATATTTCCTATGTCTAAACATTATGTAAATCCAAACTAAACATTTTATTTTTCCACTCGGTTAGGTCTCCTTCACACGTCCTGATATTTCTAGTACTGTAATATCCAGTACCAGTGACGTCCGTGGTTCGTGTCTGTGTGCCGCCCGTGTGTACATGTGTGTCATCCGTGTGACAAGTACTGGAATAGATTGAAGAATACAAATGACAGATATTGAGGTGTTAGTTGTGCAAATATAGATAGACAGATACAGTGGAGAAATAAGTATTTGATACACTACCGATTTACAAGTTCTCCCACCTACAAAGAATGGAGAGGTCTGTAATTTTTATCGTAGGTACACTTCACCTGTGAGAGGCAGAATCTAAAAATAGAAAATTCAGAATATCATATTATATGATTTTTCAATAATAAGATTGCATTTTATTGCATTAAATAAGTATTTGATACAATAGAAAATCAGAACTTAATATTTGGTACAGAAACCTTTGTCTGCAATTACAGAAGTCAGACGTTTTCTGTAGTTCATGACCACGTTTGCACACACTGCAGCAGGGATTTTGGTCCACTCCTCCATACAGATCTTCTCCAGATCTTTCAGGCTTTGGGTCTGTCACTGGACAACATTGAGTTTCAGCTCCTTCCAAAGATTTTCTATTGATTTCAGGTCTAGAGACTGGCTAGGCCACTGTAGGACCTTGAAATGCTTCTTATGGAACAACTCCTTAGTTGCCCTGGCTGTGTGTTTCAGGTCATTGTCATGCTGGAATGCCCAGCCATGACCCATCTTCAATGCTCTTACTGAGGGAAGGAGATTGTTGGCAAAACTCTCTCGCGCTACATGACACCATCCATCCTCTATTCAATGCGGTGCAGTTGTAGTGTTCCTTTTGCAGAAAAGCACCCCCAAACTATGATATTTTTCCCACCTTGACAGTTGGGCAGTGTTCTTGGTGTTCTACTCATCCTTCTTCTTCCTCCAAGCACGGCGAGTGGAGTTGATACCAAAAAGTTCTATTTTGGTCTCATCTGGCCACATGACCTTCTCCCATACCTCCCCTTGATCATCCAGAAGGTAATTGGTGAACTTCGAATGGGTTTCAACATGTACTGGTGTGAGCAGGGGGACTCTGTGTGCCCTGCAGGATTTTAATCCATGATGGAGTACTGTGTTACTATTGGTAATGTTTGAGACTGCTGTCCCAGCTGTCTTCAGGTAATTGAACAGGTCCTCCCACGTAGTTCTGGGCTGATTCCTGACCTTTCTCAGAATCATGCTTACCCCACAAGGCGAGATCTTGCATGGAACGCCAGACTGAGGAAGATTGACTGTCATATTGTATTTCTTCCATTTTCTAATAATTGTGGAAACAGTTTTTGCCTTCCCACCAAACTGCTTGCCTTTTGTTATGTAGCCCATTCCAGCTTTGTGCAGGTCTACAATTTTGTCCCTGGTGTCCTTAGACAGCTCTTTGGTGTCGGCCATGGTAGAGAGGTTGGAGTGTGATTGACTTAGTGTGTGGACAAGTGTCTTTTATACAGGTAATGAGTTCAAAAATGTGCAATTAATACAGGTAATGAGTGCAAAGTAGGAGGATTTTTTTAAAGAAAAACTAACAGTCTTGTGTGAGCCAGAATTCTTGCTGGTTGGTAGGTGATCATATACTTATTTCATGAAACAAAATATAATTATTAAAAAATCACACAATGTGATTTTCGATTTTTTATTTTTAGATTCTGTCTCTCACAGATAAAGATAAAGATAGATAGATCATAGATATATAGAAGTATGTCAGTGAGATATATATATAGTTAGAAAATAACTTGGCACTCAACTTAGTAGAATATGAAGATTTTTATTGCAGTCACAAATATACAACGTTTCGGTCCCACTTGGACCTTTGTTAAGGCACTGCAATGAATACACATAAAGTCAAAACAAAACTATGTACAAATTCTGAATGAGCAAATATTATTGGAGTAAGTAAAATAAAAATGAAGGTAAGAGGTAGACCTCCAGGGTGAACAATGTCCAGAGTTAATGGAAGTGAAATCCTTTGTGAACAATCATAATAAAAAAAGAAAAGAAACGAAAAAGAAAAAGAAAAAAGGAAAAAAAGAAAATAATTTTTTGGTAAGAAATCTACCCGACTACTTTGTGGAACTAAATCCAAAAGTCTATATGTCTCACTTGGGCTAAACCTGTAAGTCTCTGTAAAATTGTAAGCTGCACCATGGAGAATAAAGTGTGAGAGAAGATGATACACAGGTTGTTACTTAAGTGAAAGTAATATATGTAACTAGGTGAAGATTAAACATACCTAGGGGGATATATATAAATGGTGCCAAATGTTTGACCAAGTATTTAAGGATGAGCAGGAAATTTAATACCTGTGAAT
>VIAB01009608.1:23564-41968 GCA_009801035.1 Oophaga pumilio | reverse complement strand
CCTTCTGAAAATTTGGGGTGCGTCTTATGGTCCGATGCGTCTTAAAGTCCAAAAAATACAGTAAATAGGACCTGCCTGACAAAGTGAGTTACACCAAAAGATTCCTCAAAAGAAATTCTGAAACAAGTCAGAAACAAAGTAATTGAGATCTATCAGTCTGGAAAAGTTTAAAAGGCTAATTTTAAAGCTTTGGGACTCAAGCGAACCACAGTGAGAGCCATCATCCACAAATGGCGAAAACATGGAACAGTGGTGAACCTTCCGAGGAGTGGCCGGCCGACCAAAATTACCCCAAGAGCACAGTGACGTCTCATCGATGAGGTCACAAAAGACTCCACAACAACATCCAAAGAACTGCCGGCCCTACTTTCCTCAGTTAAGGTCAGTGTTCATGACTCCACCACAAGGTAAAAGACTGGGCAAAAATGGTCTGCATAGAAGAGTTCCAAGACGAAATCCACTGCTGAGCAATAAGAACATAAAGGCTTGTCTCACTTTTGCTAGAAAACATTTAATGATCCCCAAGACTTCTGGGAGAATACTTTGTGGACTGACGAGACAAAAGTTGAACTTTTTAGAAGGTGTACGTCCCATTACATCTGGCGTAGAAGCAACACAGAATTTCAGAAAAGGAACATCATACCAACAGTAAAATATGGTGGTGGTAGTGTGATGGTCTGGGACTGTTTTGCTGCTTCAGAACCTGGAAGACTTGCTGTGGTAAATGGAATCATGAATTCTGCAATCTACCAAAAAATCCTGAAGGAGAATGTCCGGCCATTTGTTTGTGACCTCAAGCTGAAGCGCACGTGGGTTATGCAACAGGACAATGGTCCAAAACACACCAGAAAATCCACCTCTGGATGACTTAAGAAAAACAAAATTAACACTTTGGAGTGGCCTAGTCAAAGTCCTAACCTTAAACCGATTAAAATGCTGTGGCATGACTTTAAAAAGGCGGGTCATGCTCGGAAACCCTCCAATGTGGCCTAATTAGAACAATTCTGCAAAGATGAGTGAGCTAAAATTCCTCCAGAGCATTGTTAAGGTACTGCCACACTAAACGCTCCCGCTAACGATCTCGTTAGCGGCGCATACTAATGAGATCGCTAGCGGGATCGTTTTAATATCGCTAAATGTGTGCCACATTTAGCGATATAGCTACTGACGCTATCGCCGTTAGCGATCTTCTTAGCGATTTAGCGGTACAAAAGTACCGCTAAATCGCTAAGAAAAGGTGCCACACAGCGATAAGATACTCACCCAGCGGGAGCGCCAGCGATGAAAAAAGGGTCCGGAGCGATTCCAGCGACGAGCGAGATCCCAGCAGGAAGCTCGTCGCCGGAAGCTGCCACACACAGCAACATCGCTAACGGGATCGCTAAATAGTGACGTTTTTTAGCGATCCCGTTAGCGATATTGTTTAGTGTGGCAGTACCTTAAGAGACTCATTGCCTGTTATCTCAAACACTTGATTGCAGTTGTTGCTGCCAAGGGTGGCCCAACTAGTGATTAGGTTTAGGGGGCAATCACTTTTTCACACAGGGCCCTTTAGGTTTGGATTTATTTTTCCCTTAATAATAAAGACCTTCATTTAAGAACTGCATTTTGAGTTTACTTGTGTTATCTTTGCCTAATATTTAAATTTGTTTGGTGATCTGAAACATGCAAAAGAATAGGAAATCAGGAAGGGGCAAACACTTTTTCACACCACTGTATACTCATGGCCAGATTATGACATAGAGATAGTCCAACTACCCACTCACCAGGCAGAAAACCACATAGTACATGGGAGCTCCTAATGGCTATTTAAGCACTAGAGATGAAATTAGGGATATCCTTGGGGAAAGGCTTATAGCAGAAAAAGCAATTCTTTCCTTCAGACACTCTGGGGAGCAATTCCAACTCTTGATTTGGTGCGTAAAAATGCTGATATTCCAAATAAAATTGGGCTCAACCTGGATAAGGCTTTATGAGCAGGGATGGAAAATGTCGGCATTATCTGCTCTCACATCTGCATTTCTATTATGCAGAACAATGTAAAAAGGACTTTATGAGCTTAAGTGCTGGAAGGAAAAAATTAGATGATGTGTATATTTTACAAGGCTGAGGTTATTGAATATTTCGTGTGAGATCATTTGCATTTTTGGACATTAGGATATTAATCTTTTGTCTATTAACTTCCCTTGTGAACCCGTCTTCCAATAGACATAGCCTAGCAGCTAGGTAAAAAGTGCACATAACGTGAAGATGTAAGCAGAGGAGATGTGTGTACCTGCGAAGAAGAGAAGTTATGTGCTCCTCATCTCCACGTGTCAGACAAACAAGGCCTGCACCTGGAGACCACACAGAAGATGCTCCTGACACTCCGCTTTGGATGCAATTAACCTTTCACCAGTGATGAGAATTGCCGGCTGCAGGTGATAGAATGTTTTCTAATGGTGACAGATAGCATGTATTCCCTCCTGACGACACATGCTGCATACTTGTAATTGGTGACATTCCAACCACAAAGGTCCAGATCCCTTCACTTGGCTTGTAGACAGAAAATATGGGGTAGGTCAGCAGATATTCAGGTTAGATCATTTTAGGAGAATTGTACTGAACGCCAGGCACCACTACAATCCAGATCTATTAGTACAGCAGCACAGTGCGGAGACGGCCTACCATTGCATAATATTACACTAACTACAATTATTAGCTAAATACTAGACCTCTCTCAGACAAAGCTCCCCTGGGGGTCCAGACAGCAGACGCAATGTAGTGGAGTGTTACCACAGGGGTAAGTGATAGCAATGGGAGACTACAGGTCTATGAACCGCGTCGTGATGGGACCTCTGTGGAATCTCATCACAGTAACAATCTGTCAGCTCTCCTGACGTCTATTTAGGCAACACTTGTATCTCCGTAAAAAAAAAAATCCAGGAGAGCCGTTCTTTAGAACTCAACATGGTGCTGTTCCTCCATTTATAGATAAATGGACTCCCTTGGCGTCAGTGCTTGCAGTGGACACACCCCTTTGACCAGAGAATGGTAACACCCAGCTGACACTTGAGGCACTTGAGGCTAGTTTCTATGTGTGAGACAGAGCCATTCACAACAAGGAGGAGTCTGGAACTTTAGATACAGTTGACATTTCCTTTTTGGCCATCTTTTCGCTAAACTCATTGCAAATGTACTGCCTCAGTTGTAGATCCATGTGAACCCCCTTTTTTCAGGGCTTCGATTTTTCTGACAGATTCAGAAAAGGAGGAGTCTTAGACGTAGCGTGAAACGAGCCTTAGTCATAGATTTCTAGGATGGATAACTGAGGAACGGCCAATGCAGTTCTCAGAAAGAAAGCTCCAGTTAGGAGCAATGTCATGGACATGCGAGAATTCACTAAAAAAGACATGTCAGGACATGCGACAGGTTCCTCTGTAATGATCATACATTAACGATCAGCATAAAGCATTACATAAGTGCTGTAGACATTTTTACCACATGGAGCCCAAGTTCTGACTGATCTTCCATTTCTTTCTTTTCTGTTCCGTGAGAGTGGGGTGTAATATATAGTGGGGTTACTGTATATTCTGCAATAAAGGTGAACCAACATTACAAACTTCTGAAAGTTGAGAGAACGGCGTATGCATCATAAAGTACTATGCAGACTCCTCAGATGCCACAATCCTGGACCAGCGTCAAGACCCATGGCCCTGCCAACAATGTACCAAGCATAGCCCCTAATGCCCGTGACAAGCATAATATGTCTGTAATAATGCGAGCGATGTGACAACCACAGCCAGAAACCCCCAAAGTAGCATTGCGGTCACTGCTATTATGTGCTTATAACAAAGTAATAGAAGCCCAGAACTGCAGATATCACTGAGCCCACCACACAGTTACTATTGTAGTAGACACAAAACGTTCAGATTAATGTCCACAAATGTTCCAGCGCCTAAACGTATGTACTCGTCAGCGCTAGAAATAGGAAAGTGTCCCTAAATGGCAATATACACTATGCTCCATGGAAAGCTGGACATACTGTCGCTCTACCGGTAACATCCATAGGTCACACTGCATCAGGAGATCACTACTGGAGGAAAAAAATAAAAACATCGGACATCCCAAATAATTACAATTTTGCCATAGTATCAGTGATCCAGGAAGTCTCATTGAACATATATATGACTGTGTATGGCATATTCTCACTATTAATTTTAATTATACAGAATCACATCACAGTTTCATACCCAATATATTCCGACTCGGGAACGTTTGTCCTTGTTCCATACTGCTGACCTCAGCAGGTCTCCAATGCTCCCATTGATATGGCAAGCAAGTATGGCAGAGGTTGGCGTAGGATAGAAGCAGAAAAAATGGATGCACCTAAAACCAGTATACAGTGGCTGCCCACCAAGGTCCACCATCTAACCTGACAGAACTGGAGAGTATCTGCAAGGAAGAATGGCAGAGGATCCCCAAATCCAGGTGTGAAAAACTTGTTGCATCATTCCCAAGAAAACTCATGGCTGTACTAGCCCAAAAGGGTGCTTCTACTCAATACTGAGCAAAGGGTCTGAATACTTATGACCATGTGATATTTCAGTTTTTTTCTTTAATAAATTTGCAAAAATTTCTACATTTCTATTTTTTTCAGTCAAGATGGGGTGCAGAGTGTACATTAATGAGAAAAAAATGAACTTTTTTGCATTTACCAAATGGCTGCAATAAAACAAAGAGTGAAAAATTTAAAGGGGTCTGAATACTTTTCGTACCCACTGTATATGGCCCAATGGGGTGGATTGATGGAAAACCCATTTGATACTGGATTAATAATGATAAGTAGTAGTAACGAATGCTAAAATTTGCTTATGAATGAGAGCAGATACCGTTGTGTGGAAATGGATTAACATTAATACCTTACTAATTGTATAGAAGGTTCCTTTGTAAGCTATGGAGTAACATGAGCTCCTGGGGTTACAGGATGTCACACCTCAAAAGTCTTGACTCCACACTGCACCCTTCTCTTCACCCTCCATCCCTGCCTCAGTGGGGATCATGTTTCACATATGGGGTAGCAGATTTTGAAGTCAGTAGCTGCAGACAGTGAGTAATCATAGAATTAACTCATACCTAGTAAGGACGGGGCACACAGACACTTAGAGGCAATGTTTGTGAGAAAGGAGAGGGAACTGGTATTTATAGGGTATTACCATCCACAGGACGCCCTGGCAGCATTAAAACAAAGGTGAAGCACAGACAGGGATAAGATGAGGAAAATAAAAAATGACTGCTGTGCATTCAGAAATATACAGGTTCTTATCTCCATAAGCTTGGAAAATCCATTTAATAAGGACCAATTAAAACTGGCAAACCAATTTTGGTGATTCAGAAGTCAGCTGTAAAGAATCAGTTGAACACAGACCACTTTCTAGCTCCCTTTCTATATATGAAAAAGGGGAACATTAGCTTATTGATGCTGGATAATAATTATTAATAGCTCATCTTTCCTTCTGTACTTTCTGACAAAGACCTGGAGGGGAGATATGTTTCACTGAGGCTACTAGCTTCAGTGATTTGAAACCCTGAAGTCTTGCTCCAGCACACTAAGTGTTGAGAGGGGTTAAGCAGCCATTTTAATTGGGTTTTTGTTAACCATAGAGGTGGGAGGTTGTTCACCACATCTCCACCCCAGGGTGTGGTCTTAGATTTAAACAGTCGGCCTTCTGAGGCCTTCATTGTTCAGTGTGCCTGGAGAGGCTAACTCCAGAGAGGTGCTCGCGTTTGAGCTAACCTGAACCGTGTGTTTTGCTAACCCTGAGAGGGCGGATCACTGTGACAACAAGGACTGTGCTTTGCATTATGCTTTTGTTTTTCTTGGGCCATAAAGGCCATGCTTTGTTTTTGACAACTCTGCACTGGTTTATGCAGTATTCTTAATAAACCAGTCAGAATTTTAAAGAGACAGCGTTCCTGAGTCTTTCTCCGTATGATGCCGAGTGAGACCATCTAACACAACTTAAAATGTTCGATTTGCAGACTTTATATCTAGAAATACTACAAGTTATTTTCTTTATGCCATTTAACTTTTTTTGCCATTAACTTGTACATTTTCTTTTGTAGCAATGGAAGGGAGGGACACTATGAGCTGTGCAAAAGGTCAGAACAAATACACAGCTTATAAGGTGTTTTTTATGAAGTGCTTCTTTTGGCCTTTAATTAATGGCTATCTGGAGAGTAATAAAAAGCACCAAGACTACTCTTATGTCAATGAGTCTATTGTAGTGTACATAACAGGAATGTAAGCTGCTGGAGCTGACAGGTTTATTTCTGTCTGCTTTGGGTACATAATATAAAGTCGGAGTGTCACTGCCCCGTACTTTACTGCGGACTATAACACAAACACTACCAAAAGAATCTCTGGGGAAATCAAAAGGTGGCAATACTGCTGTGCTAGAAAAGAACACCATCCGACACATTTACGTCGTGTCAGTGTAGCATTATAGCGGTATAGATGTCATCTGCTACCCATAATCCTCTGTGAAGTTGTAAAAAAAACACTACATGGAAACAGAGCAGTTTAACCTTTCTATCTACAACTTTGTGAAAAAATGTTTTAAAATTGTAGAAAATTAAAGTAGAATTGCCTAAAATATATAAGGACTCATCCGCTGGTTTCTTTCTGCGTTTTACTTGCTTTGTACCTCAGCTCAAGTCTTTATAATTCACTGGAATTAAAAATTCTGCCGTCTTTACGAAAAATCAAGAGCCCCAAGATATAATCAATGCAGAGGTTGAGGCTGTAAATCACCTGTCCCCTCCACAGTGCGCCCTTGTCACATCGCCAGGAAGGCCATGTTCAGATGTCTTTGTTAGGTTACAGCTCGCTCATCAGCGCTAACATTCTGCATCATATGTATGTCAGTGGGATTTTTCTACAGCCCTAGAAGTTGAATAGTAGAATCTGTCAGCAGTTCTTTGCTATTTAATCGGAGAACACCGTAATATAGGGTATGAGACCCTGATTCCAGAGATGTCACTTAGACGATGTTATAGTTTCAATGCAATCAGCAGGAGATTAACACTGCTGGGACTAGAGCTCACGTGCACAGCAGTCAGGCCAATCTGTGTAAGCTGCTGCCACCACTGATTAGCAGCTGCTCACAATGCACAGCATACGTAGAAAGCTGACAGGTAGGGGGTTATACACAGTTTAACTCTTCGCTCTGCTACACCTCCATCAGACAAAACTACACCAAGTAGCCCAGTAAGTGATAGATCGCTGGAATCAGGCTTTGTTGCCTATGTTATGTAATGTATGGCAAAAACTTGCGGACAGATTCCCCTTAACCCCTAACCTGACTGTAGGGGTCTCAACAACTATTTCCCTGTCTATCGGCTTTGGAGGAAATATCGTTTAGTTATGCACAATCTTTTTCATTCTCTTTACTCCCCAGCAAGCTGCAACTTGTAAAGCATTTTTCTTTTGATTACTGTCAAAAGGTCAAATTGTATCTTTTCAATGGTTTTATGTAAAAAAAAACATATAATAAAGGAAAAGTGAGGGTGACTAGGTGACCATAGTACTGAAGAATTTGGGAATCCTATCCCGCAGTATTTCACAGTGCTCATCGCTTACGTGTTCCTCCCAGGCTCTTTTTTCCCTCTCATCCGCTTCTCTCCTCTTTCGTTCAAGTTCCTCTTTTATTAGAGCCGCTCGAGCATTTGCTTGGGCCTCCAAAGAAAAAAAAAGAAAGAAAAATAGAGGTCATACAAAGCCGATCATGAACTTAGTCTAGAGTTAGCTCTTGATGAATAACATATGTACAAAGACAACATGGGTATAGAAAATGCAATGTTAAGTGTTTATGAGAGGGGACGGATTGCAAAGCTAGGCAGGATATGATGCTTCAAATCCAGCCAGAACCTGGCGGTGGGAGCGCACTACCTCCATTCATCTGTCATACATGCTGAGCGGCTGTGTCAGGAGCGTACAGCTTCAGCCGGAGCAGATGTAATGGATAACAAGAGGATTACCTGCTTAGAGGCAAATGTTATGTACACACAATTCAATCTCGGAGACGGTGAATCATAGTCTAGAAAAACTGCAATTTTAATGAATAAGGCAACAGAGATGGAGACTGTAGTAAATCAGACCCAGGAGTTCGTGCTTGGTCCTGGCGTAGTTCAGGCCACTAATCCTATAAACTGCAGGCCTAGAACACTGGACTGGCTCGTGGACTTCAATCATACCTTTAAAGCTTCGATTTTCTTTCTTCTTTGCTCGGCTTCGTCATTATTCTCCTTTTCACGCAGCCCTCCTTCTTCCTGGTTAAGATCAGTAAAATACAAGGCATTATCATTACAGTGATGGACAGGGAATGAAGAGTAGGACTCCCAATAACAGACCGGCTCTTGTCCATGTTCTGTATCTGGCGTAGATGATTGTCCAAATTTAAAGAAGTTATCCCATATGCGCAAAAAATATGTCTTTGTGCCGTGTTAGCCGGTAGACAGAAAATATTACAGTTTTAGAGTCCTCAGTGATTGACACCTTTTAATGGTAAACTGAAAATATGGTAACAAATTGCAACTTTTCCAGACTCCTCAGGTGTCTTCATCAGGCAAAGAATAACACAAAATCTGAAGAGTCACATATTTCTATAAAGATTCCCAGCTCGCATCAGGACTACAAGATCCCAGGTACGCGATCAGCTGCATCACATCTAATGGGAGTGTACTTAATTATATGCACCAAATGATCAACTGGGGGTCTGTATGTGGGGGAGACAGGGCAAGATCTATTCTTTTACTGTGTGGCAATGAGAATTCATCCTTGTTCTACCTGTGGCCAAACATTTTTGAAGCCCTGATTTCTGCATCATGGACATGAAATTGCTCGTACTGAAAGATAACCTCACATCCAGGGAGACAGAAGGGTCTAGGAGTACAAACCTATGATCTGTGACACATTTAGAGCAGGAAGGAATGAGTCACATGGATTTATGTCTTTTTACATCAATTAAGGAATGTGCTCCTCAGACTTCATAGGGGCATCTTAACCTTGGACCAGACCTCAGAGGACACAAACTTTCACACTTCTCACAGATGAACTCCAATATGTACTGACACAACTGTTTTCTCCTGGTCCCACACTGGTAGTTCTGCTTCATGTCACTTGTCTTATCTATTGCATTATTCCTGTGCCCTGTTGTGTATAAATATATGACTCTTCAGATTTTGTGTTATACTATGCGCGATGAATAGTCTCAGATGCTTGCTTTTTGTTACCATCTTTTCAGTTAGCCATTAAAAAGTAACAACCACTGAGGACTCTCAAATTTCAATACTTTACTATCCCATAAGCAATTCGACTGCTGGGACCAATCAATCATGAGAACAGGTATTGAGCATGTGCAAACACTGCTCCATCCACTGTTTATACAAGTGGTGCTCACTACCGTTCCATTCTAGAGGACTTTAGGAACCTATACTAGAGATCATTGGGGTCTAACACATACCCCGAATGCCATTTGTGGGAAAATCACAGACATACCCCCTATCCACAAATTCCAGACAACCATTGAAATGAAGGAAAACGCTAACCATAAAAAGAGCTTTATTAACGTTATCCCTATACCCATTGCCAAAAAGAGTTTGGCTGACCTAAGCAAAAACAACCAATTAATGATCAGTTAATTCTTATGATGGCCATGCTCATTAGATAAATGCCGATATCATTGGCTACCTTTTTTAATACTTATAAGCATGTTTTGTTTGTCCAATGATGGCAAATATTGGGGGAATAAAATATGACATACTGGTTTGTAACATGTTTTCTGTAAAGAGTAACTGTCATTTTAATTTATATGAAAGTGACATTATTAATATTGTCAGGACACCAACGGCGCCTCTGCACGTGTCCTCTCTTCCCCCTGCAGAAACGTCAGAGTGTGTACTTACTCTTCCGTACTCCCTCGGCGCCTGTCTGCACCCCTGACCTGCTAAAGACGTCCCCAACCAATTACTGGGAGACGTCTTGTATATAAGGCACCTTCCCCTATTGGGAGTTGCCTTAGCAACTTATTTAGTCTATGTGTTTCCTGCTAGTTAGTTTTAAGGTCTACACGCTCCTGATTCAGTCCGCTCTGTCTGTACCTGTCCCGGTCCACCCCAATATACCCATACCGAATCTGTCTTGCATGTTTCTAGTCCCAATCCTGATCCGTCTGACACAGCCGTTCCATGTTCCCATTGCAGTCCTACTTGTGCGGTACCATCCCGCAAACCAGTTACTGGCCAGTCCTGCTTCCCTGTTCACCATGTTGTTGTCAGCTGCCATGGCTCTGTAGGTGCGCCCTGGAATAACACCTGGCATGCACCTGGAGCCAAGTCTAGCCCCACCATCAGGGAATCTAGCGAAGAGTCAGGTGCTCGCTTAGTTACACCCTTACAGGCTCTCCCCGAACCGAGGAACAGTGGTTCCACAACCACTTGCGTAACAATTACTATTAAGTGACGATAGGAAACGTAATACACATCAAAGCAATCTGCTTCTTTCTCCTCCTGGACTGATCTTCCACTCTCAATTCATAAGTAAAATATTCAGTATAGATAGATTTTTCCAATACTGAGATAGAAGATAACAATTGGTGCTTTTAAAATTCTATGAAGGGGGGAGGAAGGAGGAGCTAGAGGCAGTAACAGACATTCTGCTGCAAGTCCTCCTGACAACACAATTACAGTTCTTCCTAGAACTTTATGAGCACCTACTGTTATCGCCTATCTAAGCAATGGGAAGATTTGTGTTCACTGAAGATTATTATTATTTATCATTAAAGCGCCATGTGAGGTCGGGACCGCCACCATCTTAGATAGGGCCTGCATTTTGTCAGTTCACAGAGCCACAGATTGCTAACTACACAGGGCCTATTAGCATATCCAGTACGACCAGTTTTGATGTCCACTATGAATCAAAAGGGCTTTAATATGCTAATTGGTTTAGGCCAGTGTCTGAATGGGATGGTCATTGGTATGTTGAATGGCTCGGACTCAGGCCAGTGTTTCCTGCTCCATATGAATTGCAGGCCAGTTAATATGCGTGCTTCAAAGCAAAGGGGAAGGGCCTAGCAGGTTTAAGAGCTGTAGCCATGAACAGGCTGCTCGGAATCCATTTTACACACAGAAGACAAGAAGATGGTCTAGTAAGGGCCACAAGAAAACGGATTTGTCTTGCCAAGGGAGCAGCCGCACATGCTTTGGGGACTGTCCAGCAACTGAAGACTGTTACCTGGGGATCGCAGAGCTCCCTGCCTTCCCATGATCATACTACCCGGTAATATTGATCTATAGCGTATACCTTTAAGCCTTGTACATTATCGTTGTATTTTTTCTCTGACTGCAATTCCATTGTAATTACGTTGTATAGCTTTACTGTATATTTCTGTAATTATCTAGTGTGCCCTTAAGGCGATTAAACCATAAAATTAATCTTGGGCTGATGCTTTTACTCTGATCACAAATCTTAGAATACCCATTGGGTAACAGGACACCCTCCCCGGCGGCCATTTGCTCTAGGTGCAGTTCCCTTACTGACCTGAGAGACAAAGGGGGCACCAGAGAGCTGTACCTGTGGAGTTACGTCCCATTGGTGACATGGGAGGAAAGGGGATCGTCCTCACAATTGGTGGCAGCAGTGGGATCAGAAGCTGTGATACCCAGGCTACCATGTGGCGGTCGGCTTAGTTCCTCACACGCCATTTATTCCATGGCGGTTTACATGTGAAAAGGGGTGTACATAACAAAAAGCAAGTATAATTATCTTGAACAAAACGAGTCACCGACTGGTACAGGAGAGAGGACCCTGCCGGCAAGGGCTCACAATCTACAAGGGATGGGTGAGGATACAGTAGGTGAGGGTGGAGGTGGTAATGCAGTGGTTTGGTGGAACGAGAGTTACTGCAGGTTGGAGGCTTGTCGGAAGAGGTAGGTCTTCAGGTTCCTTTTGAAGGTTTCCACGGTAGGTGAGAGTCTGATATGTTGGGGTAGAGCGTTCCAGAGAAGGGTGGATACATGGAAAAAATCTAGTATCTGATTGTGGGAAGAGAAAATAAGAGGTGAGTAGAGAAGGAGACCATGTGAATATCGGAGGTTGCGTGCAGGTAAGTACAGGGAGACTAGGTCACACACGTATGGAGGAGACAGATTGTGGATGGCTTTGTATGTCATGATTAGGGATTTGAACTGGAGTCTCTGAGCAATATGGAGCCAGTGAAGGGATTGAAAGAGAAGACAGGCCGGCGAATAGCCTGGGGTAGGTGGATTCATTGGGCAGCAGAGTCTAGGATAGATTGGAGAGGTGCAAAAGTGTCAGAGGGGATGCCACAAAGCAGGAGTTTGCAGTAGTCGAGGCGGGAGATGATGAGGGCATGCACTAGTGCTTTTGCAGATTCTTGGTTGAGGAATGTGCGGATCCAGGAAATATTTCTGAGTTGGAGTCAGCAGGAAGTGGAAAGGGCTTGGCTATGTGATTTGAAGGAGAGATCAGAGTCAAGGGTTATCCTAAAGCCCCCCGTCTCACATAGCGAGATCGCTGCTGAGTCACAAGTTTTGTGACGCAACAGCTATCTCCCCAGCGATATCGCTGTGTGTGACACTTATCAGCGACTGGCCCCCCTGCCGGGTATCGCTGATCGTTCTGGAATGTCCTGGACATTTTTTTGATCGCTGGTCTCCCGCTGGCCGCACGCATCGCTGCGTGTGACAGGCGGGAGACCAGCAATCAGCGAGCTGGAGCTGGTAACCAAGGTAAACATCGGGTTTATAGGCGCCGCGCGGCGCCTAGAAACCCAATGTGTACGTTAGATACCAGTGCGCTGGTGCAGGGGAGCTGGTAACCAAGGTAAACAGCGGGTTTCTAAGCGCCGGGCGCCACTTAGAAACCCGCTGCTTAACTTGGTTACCAGCTCCCTGCACCAGCGTGCTGGTATCTAACGTACACTGCGGGTAACTTAGCGACGTGCATCGCTTGTTACCCGCATAGTCGCTGTCCTGATCGCTGCTCACCAGCGATCATGTAGCGACACACCAGCGATCCTGACAAGTTCATATCATTGTCGGGATCTCTGGTAAGTCGCTATGTGTGACGGGGCCCTAAGACATCGAGCTTGGTTGACTGGGGAGAGTGGGCAGCCATTGACTTTGCTGGACAGATCTGTTGAGTGGGGTTGAATGAGATGGTGGAAAGATGATGAATTCTGTTTTATCCATGTTAAATTTTAGAAATCTAGCAGAGAAAAAAAGATGAAATAGTGGACAGACATTGTGGGATTCTGGTTAGTAAGGAGGTAATATCGGGTCCGGAGAGGTAGATCTGTGTGTCATCAGCATAAAGGTGAAACTGAAAGCCTTGGGACTCTATGATCTGTCCCATGCTGAAGGTGTAGATGGAAAAGAGCAGGGGTCCTATAACTGAACCTTGGGGGAACACCGACAGATAGGGGGCGAGGTGAGGAGGTGGTGTGTGAGTGGGAGACACTGAATGTCCGGTCTGTTACGTATGAGGAGATCTAAGATAGGGCCAAGTCTGATGAAAAGAGATGAGAGAATCTGTGGTAAGGGGAATGGTCCACAGTGTCAAAGGCAGATGACAGGTCCAGGAGGAGGACAGTAGTGTCGCTTGGATTTGGCAGTTAGTAGGTCATTGGTGACTTTAGTCAGGGCAGTTTCAGTGGAATGATGCAGTCGGAAGCCAGATTGTAGGCAGTGAAAGAGGGAGCAGGAGAAGGAGACGTGGAAGGACAGTTCAAAATGGCAAAATGGACGTGTTGTTCCAATAGTTTTGAGGCATAGGGTAGAAGTGATATGGGGCGATAGCAAGACAGAGAGCATGGGTCAAGGGAGGAATTTTGAGGATGGATGTAATTGAGGTATGTTTGAAGCACGAGGGAAAGAGACCAGTTGTTAGTGATAGGTTGAAGAGATGGGTAACGGTTGGGATGAAGACTGTGGTGAGGTTTGGGATGAGGTGGGACAGGATCAGTTCAAGACAGGTGGTGAGATGTAATTTGGAGAGTAAAGAGGAAAGATTTATCTTCTGTAATGGTGGAGAAGATGGTTTTGGAGGATGGCTGAGTAGTTATGAGGAGGGGCTGTAGGCCAAAGCTTTATTTGATGTTATCAGTCTTCTGCTTGAAGAATGAAGCAAAGTCTTCAGCTGAGAGGATAGGAGAAGGAAGAGGCATTGTGGGACTGTGGAGAGAAATGAAAGTGCTGAATAGCTGTTTAGGGTTGTGAGACAGGGAGGATATGAGAGATGAGAAGTAGATTTGTGTTGCTGCAGTGAGTGTGGACTTTAAAGTAATGAGGGACTGTTTGAATGCCATGAAGTGTTAATTATAGTGGGATTCATTTCCATCTCCCCTTAGTAACCCTGGAAGCCCGCCTCAATTCTTTAATCAGGCTGGCGTGCCAGGGTTGCCTGTTAAGTGTGCGAGCTTTGGTATGTGTGAAGTGAATTACTGATTTGAGAGCTCCAGCTGTTGTGGTATTATATAAAAAGTCAGCAGCATCTGCATTGTGCAACAACTTATGTGTGTAAGAGGGCGAAGAGATTTAAAGAGTGAGTGTAGGTCGAGATGTTTGAGATTTCTGTGAGGGTGTGAAAGTTTGTGGAGTGAGGATTGTGCACCTGGAGAGGAGAGGGAAGAAATTGTGAGTAGGCTGTGGCCAGATGGAGGCAGAGGTGAGTTAGAGAGGCTAGATAGGGAACAGAGGAGGGTGAAGATGAGGTCCAGTGTGTGGCCATCTTTTTGAGTGGCTTGCTAGAGACCACTGAGAGAGGCCGTAAGAGGACGTGAGAGATAGAAGCATAGAGACAGCTGAGTGGGAAGTGTCAATGGGGATGTTAAAGTCATCCATAATGATAGTGGGGATGTCAGCGGAAAGGAAATTAAGTAGCCAGGTAGTGAAGTGATCAAAGAAGGTGGTGGCTGGCCCTGGGGGTCGGTAAAAGGACAGCTAGTTGGAGGTTGGAGGGGGGAGTAGATGTGCACTGTGACAGAGTCACTGGTGAAGTGATGGAGGAGAGATATGTGTCACTGCGCACGATTTCGTCAGTGATGTAGAACCAGAGTAGTTTCCTCCAGCACACTAGGTGTTGAGAGGATTAAATGAGAGTTATGTTATGGGCTGGTTTTAGTGGACCTCCACAGATCGGATGGGAGGGGGTCCGCCGTATCTCCACTTGCGGAGTCCTAACAGGACCAGTGTGATGTCAGGATTATGTGATCAGTCACATGATGGAGGAGTCACAAGGTCTGGGCTTAAATTGCTGAAGGCCAGAGCTTTCAGTGTTCAGTGTGGGCCTGGAGAGAGAGCACTCCTGGAAAGTGTGTGCACATAGTGCTTGTGCAAGGACATTGTTAACCCTGAGTAGGCTGATCCCCCACTAGTGCAAGGACTGCACAAAGTGCTACTTTTTCATTTTACGGTTTTGCCCAGAGGGCTGTGTTTATTTTTTGTGCTTAAAACCTTGGTTTATGCTGTACTAAATAAACCAAGTGCACCCTTAAAGGCGCAGTATTCCACCGACTACCTCTGTGTGCAGCCGAGTGAGCCGAGCTACCACAGCACACAGTGAACCTGAAAAGAAGACAGAGTAATGGAGGGTGGCAGTGGGATTTGGATGAAGGAACAGTTATCTGACAAGAGAAAACCAACTCCTCCACCATGCTTGCTGCTGGGGCAAGGTGTGTGGGAAAGGTGGAATCCACCATACGAAAGTGCAGCTGTAGAAGCTGTGTCAGAAGGGGTGAGTTATGTTGACGTTAATGAAGGAAAGTTTGCCAATAATGAAAAGATCACGGATGTATGAAAGTGTGTTGCAGACAAAGCGAGTGTTCCATAGAGCTCCAGTTAGAGGGACTGGGGAAGCGGGCGCTGGGCGGGAAGGGTATAAGGTTAAAAAGATTACAGAATTTTTTTTATAGAGTGTGGATGAGAGGTAGAAATGACTTTGGAGATGTGGTGAGGAGGGCCAGGATTTGGAGTGATATCACCGGCAGTGAGGGAGGAGCAGAGAAAGCGTTAGTAGGTGGGAGCAGGAGAGTGGCTGTCTGGGTTTGGAGACATAGGATTTTATGTTGAGGATAAATTCTGAGCAGGAGGTCAGATGGATGGGGTGGATGGATACATTACTAGGTATAGGGTTATAGGTATAGGGTTTAGGGGGGTTAATATGAAGTGAATTAGTTATGGGGGTGAGAGTGAAGACAAAGAGAAACATTGTTTCCTGTAACTAAGAATCCATGAACCTTCAGTTTCCTTCTGGTTTAATTCTGGTATAATTCAGGGCAACACTTATATGATATACTTGCATGATGCACGGCCGACTACGTCAGGAAGACTCTTTACTCACAACATTTGCTAACGAATGCCTTCAGGTGTGAAACATTGGGAGGAGGCCTGAACTCCTCTTCAGGATCAGTTAATCAATCTGAGCCAGATGTGCAGTCAGAGTAAACAAATGGGTCATAAAGAAAAGTGGAGAAGGGGTAGCAACAGACCAGGGGTGAGTAGCAAAGGCAAAATTATATCAGGGTTTGGAAAAGCTGGACTGGTGCAGAGTTAAGATAGATTTTAACCCTGAGTTGAGAATTTTAAAAATGAATGATCATTCTTAAAAGAGGAGAAAGATGCAGATTTCTCTGCTAAGATGCATTACAAAGTTTCTTATTTTCATGCGATCTATTGATTTATGAAAGAAAAATGTTTACCCTTTAAACGAGAGTTAAACATATATTCACACACAGATACAGATCATTAAAGGCTTAAGGCTCTGTGAAGACTTGCATGATCTTACCGCACCTTTTTTAGTATACATCGAATGTGTGGATAGTTTTTCACATTTAGACATTAGACATTTCACCATTATGTCAATATTTCCGGCAAAAAGCTCATAGAGCTCCTATCTCACACAACTCAATACATCTGGAAAACGGTGTCTAGTCTGAGCACTCACATTGTCATCAATCCATATTTTGCACTGATGAGAGCTAATCACCCAGAAAGCGCTGTCTGCAGCTTAGATTAATAGCTCTCCATCGCTGGCTACGGCTGTGCTGAAAAGCATCAGCTCTGAACACATGCCAGCCGGTGGAGGAAATTAATGCACTATTCGCATTTTCTACCCACGTTTCCTACTCTGACCCTTAATTATCTGTCTTTAGGATCTGTGGAATACTGATCGTTCTTTTCAGCTAGGCATAATATGGAAATTCTCACTCTTCTAACATCCTCATTACTATTTCTCTATTCTTTCATGGAACTAATCCTACAAATATATTTTCTCACGTACCGGATTTCTATTACTAAAAGTACATTAATTCCAATAGTATCAAGAGAAATTTTAGAATAAATGCCTAGAAGACTTTATTCAGATGGGAGTGGTACATCTTCATATGTATGAATCATATTTAGTGACATCCTCACCCATAAATACAAATGAAAAACATTTTTCCCATATAAAGCAGGGCAAGCATCTGTAAGCCCTATGTGACAGCATTCTAGAATGCTCCTGTGCACTTATCTGCCCTGCCAGGGGCAGGCAAATGCATTGTAGTGCGCATGCGCCAGCGCTCTTTGGCCTTTCCCCGAGCATGCGCAGTACAGTGATTTGCTCCGCCTTCGGCAGGGCAGAGAGGTGCGCCTGCACAGGAGCGCAATGCTGAGGACAATGTGGGTGGCGAAGAACATGTCATCCACACAAAGCAAGAAGAGAGGAGGCTCCGAATCAAGAAAAGTGACATCCATCAAACCAGACCACCCCTCAGGTGAGTATAATAAAAGCTATTTTGTATTTTATGCAGAGCACATTGGGAGCATATATACAGCATTCTAGAATGCCGTCACATAGGGCTTACAGGTGCTGGACCTACTTTATATGGGAGAAACCTGGTGACAGGTTCCCTTTAACAGCCATGAAAAAAAATGTAATAGACCAAAACCTCACTAAACGGTCATTAAAGAAGCCGTCCTATGCAACAATTTATTGGCTATACCTGTGTAATGCAGTAATATTCTCCACAATCAATGTATTCCCCAGTTTCCAGCCCCGTTCTGGTCCTCTTCTGGATCATGTGATGACTATTCCGACTTGCCGGATCATACCGGGCTGTCTATGTGAGACAGAAGAGGCTTTTACAATGTAAATATATGGAGTGTAGAATGAGGCTCTGTAGACTTACACGGTAAAAGAGACTTCAGGCTCACACAGAGAGCAGTATGACCTGGCAAAACAGAATTAGCTGTCAAGTGACCCAGAAGAGGACCAGAGCGGTGGTAGGAACTGTGGAAGATGGCGATAGGTGAGAATATTAACACACTTAGGCCTCTTTCACACTTCAGTCGTGCAACGTCAGTCA
>VIAB01009605.1:29577-41882 GCA_009801035.1 Oophaga pumilio | reverse complement strand
GTCCTGTGCATTTGTACGTCGGGGTCCTGTGCATTTGTACATCGGGTTCCTGTGTCCTGTGCATTTAGACGTTGGGTTCTTGTGTCCTGTGCATTTGTATGTCGGGTTCTTGTGTCCTGTGTATTTGTACATCAGGTTCCTGTGTCCTGTGCATTTGGACGTTGGGTTCCTGTGTCCTGTGTATTTGTACGTCGGGTTACTGTGTCCTGTGTATTTGTACGTCGGGTTCCTGTGCATTTGTACATCGAGGTCCTGTGCATTTGTATGTCGGGGTCCTGTGCATTTGTATGTCGGGTTCCTGTGTCCTGTGCATTTGTACGTCGGGTTTCTGTGTCCTGTGCATTTGTACGTCGGGTTCCTGTGCATTTGTATGTCGGGGTCCTGTGCATTTGTACGTCGGGTTCTTGTGTCCTGTATATTTGTACGTCGGGTTCTTGTGTCCTGTGCATTTGTACGTCGGGTTCCTGTGTCCTGTGCATTTGTACGTCGGGTTCTTGAGTCCTGTATATTTGTACGTCGGGTTCTTGTGTCCTGTGCATTTGTAAGTCGGGTTCCTGTGTCCTGTGCATTTGTATGTCGGGGTCCTGTGCATTTGTACGTCGGGTTGTATTTGTACATCGGGTTCCTGTGTCCTGTGCATTTGTACTTCGGGTTCCTGTGTCCTGTGCATTTGTACATTGGGTTCCTGTGTCCTGTGCATTTGTACATCTGGGTTCCTGTGTCCTGTGCATTTGGACGTTGGGGTCCTGTGTCCTGTGCATTTGTACATCAGATTCCTGTGTCCTGTGCATTTTGACGTTGGGGTCCTGTGTCCTGTGTATTTGTACATCAGGTTCCTGTGTCCTGTGTATTTGGACGTCGGGTTCTTGTATCCTGTGCATTTGTACATCGGGTTCCTGTGTCCTGTGCATTTGGACGTCGGGTTCCTGTGTCCTGTGTATTTGAACGTCGGGTTCTTGTGTCCTGTGCATTTGGACGTTGGGGTCCTGTGTCCTGTGCATTTGTACGTCGGGTTCTTGTGTCCTGTGCATTTGTACGTCGGGTTACTGTGTCCTGTGTATTTGGACGTTGGGTTCCTGTGTCCTGTGTATTTGGACGTTGGGGTCCTGTGTCCTGTGTATTTGTACGTCAGGTTCTTGTGTCCTGTGCATTTGTACGTCGGGGTCCTGTGTCCTGTGCATTTGTACGTCGGGTTCCTGTGTCCTGTGTATTCTACTGTTTACCGAAATCGGAATGAGGCAAACAAAATATAGAACATAGTACCTACAGTCAAATATGGTGGAGGTTCAAATATTTTTTGGGGTTGTTTTGCTTCCTCTTGCACTGGGTGCTTTGACTGGGTGCAAGGCATCATGAAATCTGAAGATTACCAACAGATTTTGGGTTGCCCAGTGTCAGAAAGCTGGGTTTGCATTCTAGGTCATGGGTCTTCCAGCAGGACAATGTCCCAAAACTTTCTTCAAGAAGCACCCAGTAATGGATGGAAACAAAGCGCTGGAGAGTTCTGAAGTGGCAGCAATGAGCCTGGATTTAACTCCCATTGATCACCTGTGGAGAAATCTTAAAATTGCTATTGGAAGAAGGAGCCTTCAAATATGAGAGACCTGGAGCAGTTTGCCAAAGAAGAGTGCTCCAAAATTCAATTTTAAAGGTGAAAGAAGCTTGTTGATGGTTATAGGAAGCGACTGATTGCAGTTATTTATTCCAAAGAGTGTGCAACAAAATATTACGTTGAGGGTGCCAACAATTTTGTCCAGCCCATTTTTGGGGTTTGGTGAGAAATTGAGTCCAATTTGCCTGTTTTAAAAAAAATTGTTTGCATTTGTTCCAATACACACAAAGGAAATAAACATTTGTATAAGAAAACATGTGTAATTACAATAATTTTCTTGGAGAAATGCTTAATTTTCTGCCCATGACTGTAAGTGTTCATCCCTATATGCATCATGTGTGCGTGACTATATTAAATACTCATGCATATACGGTATGTGCGTACCTGTGTATACTTTAATGTAATAACTTGGTGTAATTTCTTTTTACATTGGACCATAATTTACTATATAGTGTCCTGTCTTGGGCCTAGGGTGACAGGAGCAGGACTGGGTATGACAGCCCCGGTGCCCATCATGCAGCTGCCCATCACGTACATTTTCGTCATTGGGTAGCAATCTGCCACTTTTGGTCCAGCTACATCACAGCTGCGCTTCTTGTATTTCTTACCACTTTATTAGCTTAGAAGAGTAAGATTCCTGCTTGAATCTGGCTGAATATTTTCTAAATTCCCCCAGAATCCATAAAGAATAAAAGGCCATTAAATTGCCTTTTACCGAAAATATTTCGCACGAGTACCTGAGCTCAAGAATTCTGTCTTCAATTCACGGCGATGATCCAGATTCAAGTACATAAAAGTATTTTATGTTGGCGGAGAAAAGATGAAATTGCAGAGATGCAATAAATTGCCTTCTTTATTGTTAAGTGGGCTCTGAAAATGGATCAGGATTTCAGCATTGCTCAAAGTTGCTTCTGCAAGGGCCGAGGAATCACAAGGAGAAATTTACCTGGCCCATTTCCTCCAGATAATATCATCTGCATTTTTTTAAAGTTTTAATGAACGTAAGAATAATAGCAAAAATGGATTTGATTGTCTTTAAACCGTCTTTAAAGTTTAAGGCCACCTTCGAGCCACCAAGGAATGTCCATGAAATCTTCCAGAAAGGCCCGTTTTCAGGCACTTTTGGGACTAGGTTTGAGTCTGGTCAGACCTTTGAAAGGCAAGATATTGCATATAGGACTCAACTGTCCCCAAGAAACTCAGATGGGTTGGATTTCTGGTATAGAGCCACCAGGCCAAGAATCAGGGTAAGGGACAAGCTCTCCTAGCACCCATTTAATAGTCTTCCAGTTGCAAACTCTCCTTAAAAGCAACCTGTTGCCAGAATTTCCCAATATAAACTATGGCCACCACCTTTACTGGCTCTTCTACAGCAGTCTAGCAAGCTATATATAAGTTCCAAACCTCCACTGCATAATCCTCCCAAACACAGCGGTCTGTTCCGATGGGCGTCTCTGGTCTTGATCTGATGCCGCCTCTCTCGTCTCAATTGCCTTTGTCCTTCCCAACTTTATGTGAATGACGTGTCCTCCATCCTATGTCATTCACCCAGGGTCCCTCAGTCTTGTTCCTGGACAGGTGCACTTCTCTACCCTGCTTCCGGTCTTCGGCACTCCTTGGCCTCTCTCAGCGCATGCATATTATAGGACTTTGCTCTGCCCTCAGCAGATAATAGTGAAGACTACAGTGAAGCATGGAGGTTACCTGGTGATGCTCTTGGGATTGCTTTGCTTCCATTGGCAACCTATGGAAACCTGCGGCATGTGGAGGGCAAGATGGATTCATGTATCAAAAAATTGTAGGAGAAAACATCATGCCTTCTGTGAAGGAGCTGAAGCTTGGACGTCTTCTGGCCTTTCATGAGAACAATGATCTGAAGCATACTTCACAGACCACCAAGTTTTGGTTTCCCAAGAAGCCTTGGAAGACTCTGTATTGGCCTTCACAGTCACATAGAAAATTTTTGATAGGATATGAAGAAGGTGGTTGCAGGAAACCCAAGAATATTAGTGAACTGTAAAAGAGGAATGGGTTATGAACCCTCAGGAACAATGCCAGAAGCTGGTATCTGGCTATGCGTTATGTTTGCAGCATATCATAACAGCCGTAGTAGATGTTCTACTGAGTACTAAAGATGCTTGTCAAGAAGAGGTGAATAATTCTGAGGCTTATTGTGTTGAGTTATTTGTTGAGATTCTTAGATTGTTCTTGTTTGATTGGTTTATCGCAAAGTTTGTACATTTTGCTACTAAACCAAATTTGCATTTGGGATTAAATAATTTTGATTGCAACATTATGTTATTCTTTGCCTTACTCTTCGGCATAGCTTCCACCCGATTAATTAAAACAAAAAAGAATTTTCATACTTATTCTTTTTTGATTAAAAAAATCTTTTAATAAGAGAACGATGTGCTCTGTTGGGGCAAGAGAATGGATTAGATGGTGAAATAAGAAACTAATTAAAAAATAAGATGGCAGCAGAATGTGAAAAATCATAAATGGTAGTCCAATTTCTACTGTGTCTTCTCTAGAAATCAATTCTTCAGGAAGGACCAGGTCTACTTAGGAGCTCTAAGTTCTGCTCATTGCAGACTACATAGTAGACAAAGAACTGATCTTCAACAGATTGTATCACTCATAGTTATCGTATATCAGAAGAGTACTCTGTGAATCCAAATTTTAGAGATGCCTGAAAACCCAGTGGTGGAAAAATGTCAACACCAAACATTGTCTTGAGGTTTCTTTAAAAAGAAACAGAGGTCTCCATGTTTTCAATCTGGTGAACATTCCAGCTGGTGTCTCCACAATTTCCATGATACCTAAGATCTTTACTTTATCGATCCTGGTACTGTGATGTACGTAACTCCTCCAGACCAAGTTCTGTCATTTCCACTAGCAAAGCTTCGTGTTTCAAGTTATTCAGAACAACACAGGCCTCAAGAAAGTCAACCTGACAACATGGATACTGATTAACTAGATACAGTGGCATGTAAAAGTTTGGGCACCCATTGTCAAAATTACTGTTATTGTGAACAGTTAAGTAAGTTGAAGATGAAATGATCTCTAAAAGGCCTGAAGAAGGATATAAGGAGAAAGCTATAAGAAGATAGCAAAGCGTTTTCAAGTTGCCCTTTTTCAGTTCTAAATGTAATTAAGTAATGGCAGTGAATAGGAACAGTGGAGGTAAAAATAAGGCCTGGAAGACCAAGCAAAATTTCAGTGAGAGCTGTTCATAGGATTGCTAGAGAGGCAAATCAGAACCCCCGCTTGACTGCAAAAGACCTTCAGAAAGATTTAGCAGACTCTGGACTTGTGGTACATTGTTTTATTGTTCAGAGCCACCTGCATAAATATGGCCTTCATGGAAGAGGCATCAGAAGAAAACCTCTCCTGCGTCCTCACCATAAAATTCAGCTTCAGAAGTATGCAGATAAACATCTAAACAAGCCTGATGTATTTTAGAAACAAGTCCTGTGGAATGATGAGGTTAAAATAGACCTCTTTGGCCACAATGATCTAAGGTATGTGTGGAGAAAAAAGTGCACAGAATTTCAGGGAAAGAACATCTCGCCAACCATTAAGCATGGAGGTGGATCAATAATGCTTTTGGGGTTGGGTTACACCCAATGGCACGGGGAACATTTCACAAGTAGAGGGAAGAATGGATTCAATTAAATTTCAATAAATTCTTGATGCAAACATAACACATCTGTAAAAAGGCTGTAAGCTGAAAAGAGGATGGTTGCAACAAATGGATAATGATCCTAAACAGACGTCACAATCCACAATAGACGACCTCAAAAGGCCCTAGCTGAAGATTTTACAGTGGCCCTCACAGTCCCCTGATCTGAACATCATTGAAAATCTGTAGGACAGACCTCAAAGTAGCAGAAGATGCAAGAACGACTCAGGTAATCGCAAAGAACTGGAAGAACTTTCCAAAGAAGAATGGATGAAAATCCCTCAAACAAGAACTGAAAAACTCTTCAAAAAGTGTTTACAAGCTGTGCTACTTGCAAATGGGGTGCTACTAGGTACTAACCATGCAGGGTGCCCAAACTTCAAACTTTTGCATTGGCCCATTTTCCTTTTTGTAATTTTTAAAACATAAAAGATGAAAATATATATTTTTTATCTTTTGCTTAAAATACACAAAAGGAAATGTGTCATCGTTAATTTTAGGCCTTTTAGAGATCATTTTATCTTCAACTTGCTTCACTCTCCACAATAACAGTAATTTTCATCAGGGGTGCCCAAACTTTTACATGCCACTGTATTTTATCATTTTTGTCTAAGTAGTTAATTGAAATTTTGTTATTCTCCAGAAAGAGGAATCAAATTATATTAGAGTACCAAACAATTTTGGACCCAAGGACGGCTGGAGTTTTGTGTTTTAATGTCCACATGAAGGTTCATGTAGATGTCCGTGCACATTGGTCCGGGATCTGACTGCAGTGCACGGACTAGCCGCAGCTCTCCCGACCTGAGTGTGACGGCCTAGAAGTACATGTGACTCGCACCACATAGTGGGTACCGGGGCTATGGGGTACTCGGCACCGAGCCCGTTGATTTCTATGGGAGATGTCACTGGTAGCTGGACTCGGTCCGTGGCCCTGGCGGTCATGCAATGGGGGGGGGGATATTTACAGGGGATTTGTAGATGATTATTATTCGTGACGCCACCTGTGGATTCTGATCACTAAGACCAGCGCTGCAAGGTAGAACTCTGAGGGGATGTTATGGCAGCCAGGTGTTGGGTCCCCCACAGGTGGGACTGGTCCCTCTGAGTCTATGGTGATGGTGTAGATAAATGACACAGTCTCAAACAAGGCAATCTCTTTCCATACCTTTTTACTGATAGATGTTTCAGGCAGGTCCCGGGGAGCTGGTCGGGGTGGAGAATGCGCGTCAAGATAACCGCTGAGCAGGTTAGAGGCCTCCTTTAACTTTATATGTACGTTGAGTCCAAACTTGCGTGAAGCTAAGTTAACTCTTGTAATCTCCAGCTTTCTCAATAGCTGTACCGCCCGGCTGACATTGAGGTAGAGCCTTCTAGGTGGTGAGAATCAAGTTCTTCCTTTTGTCGTGCACTGACTCAAAGTTCTTGTTCTACCTGACTCTGGTTTCGTATCAGCACTGAGGGCTACTCTCTGCGACTGGTAGTCCAGAGAGCCTCCGGTTGTCTTGTTACTATGCTTGAAACAATAGCAACCCTTCGGACCCCGGTGTCCGGCTAATAGTGCAGGTCATTCAGTACCTGTAGCACTTCTATCTGTCTTCTCCACTGCGCCCTTCGCCCTGCTCTCGCTCTTAACATAAGCACTGTAGCTTTGATGTTAAAAGTCAATTCTTCCTTTAGAGCTCGCTGATCAATGCTCAGTAGACTCGTTTCCACTACTGCTGCAATTCCTTCCTGGCTCCTCAGCTTCTGACTAGGCTGGGAATGAGATCTAGTCATCCGTTACTAGACTCCACTTGTATGAACTGAACAGCTTTGTCCAAATTGCAAGCAATGTCTGAGCTCCTGCTCTGACAAGAAATACACTCCTGGCAGGAATGCACTAGACTGCACTGAAAGCTGATCTTCTGCACTGTCCGACGACAGGAAACTCACTGTCTGACTGCTCCGTCCGAAGACAGGAAACTGACTGAACTCAGCTACATGTCACTACCTTATACACCCCTTGTGGGCGTGTCTGAAAGTGTGTGACGTGAATGAATATCAAGCATTATTTGCGGTTACCTTTCTGCGCATCCTCCAGGATTATGTGTGCCTTACATAGCTGGGCCACACACATGAAGCTGTCACGCTTGCGCGGTCAGTCCGTGCATTAGAGATCCGATCTTGGACCGATGTGCACGGTCTGAATAAGCCTTTAATTGTTTGAGGCCTGTTTTTTTTCCTGTGGCAACTTGTACATTCTTAGTTATTATTTTGATCTACGTATAAGTCGATGCTTAATTTTTAGGATTTTTTTTATATTGGGGGAATATTCAAATATATAAGTACCTGTATAGTTTTCTTTACACCATTAAAGGAAACCTGTCACTAATCCCACCTTCCATGATCCTGTATATGAGCCCCCAACTCCCCCTGCAGATCCCTAAAAATACCCTGTTTATGCTAATCGGCACCATCCTGTCTAATGGATATCGGTAGTCTGTTTCTCCTCTATCAGCAGATTTGCCATCGTTCTACCTTAATTGTTGTATTCGACGCGCCCTTTGTCATCCTCAGATCCTTGCAAAACTTGCGCCTGTGCCATTGAAACACAAGCCTGGGCAGGTATCCTTTGATTTGCTCTATTAAAGGGGTTGTCTGGGACTTTAATGTTGATGGCCTATCCTTAGGATGTATTTAGAGCTGCACTTTGGTGTTTGCTGCCGCTTAGGTGGTATTTAGTGCTTCACTCTGGTGCTTGTGAAGGGGGAGAGATCACATTGGTGTTTGCTGTTGGCCTTAACAGTTCTGGTTGCCCTGCAGCCCCTCTTCTAAATGGATGTCTGGGTAGAGTGTGCGGTGTAGTGGAGTATGTTCCTTACTCCCTGTTGTGAACGTGTTGGAGATGACTTCGGAGCTGAGACTCCCTCTGGTGGTTGCTGAAGGTATTGAACCTATGTTGAACAGCAAGAATCCTACACCTGCAATTGATGATTGGTCATCGGGGGGACGGACTGGCCTGATATAAGTGAGCTGGCCTCCCATGGTCCTCGCCGGTGATCAATTGTTACTTCCTGGTCTAGGTTGGAATTCAGCTTGCTTTTCTGCTGTCTCCTGCTATCATTCAGATAAGTTACTTTCTGTTTTTTTTTCTGTGGTTTGATTTCCCTTGTTTTTGCTGCCTTGCTTTTGAGTTCAGCCGGGTCCCCTTTGGGGGGCTTGTGCTGGTCTCTGTTCTCTTTTTGTATTTGCACTTTTGTTCAGTTCCTGTGATATTTTTACTGCTGGGTAGCTACGTGTCCACACCAGAGATCTGATATAGGTGGTCGAGACCGTATGGTCGCAGCGTTTTTTGAATCAGAAGTGTTGGAAATTTTACTAGGGTTTTGTTGGGTTGCAGACAGTATTCTCTCCTGTACTATCCTGTCTAGACAGTTTTGGGCCCCAGCGTTTGCTCATTCTATTTTCTGTTTGTGTTCGTGTTTACCTCTTGTCTAACCGCCATTATATGTTTGGGGGCTTCCTAATACTTTGGGGCTCTACTCCGGGGCAGTTAGCTTTCCTCTTTCCATCTACAGGGGTAGCTAATCTCTCCGACTGTGACGAGGCATCTAGGGCATCGTAGGAACGTCCCACGGCTGCTTCTAGTTGTGCGGTTAGTTTAGGTGTCTGCAACCTATTAGATACCAACCTCTCTGGTGTTTGGCTGCCTGTGTTGTTTTTTGCTCCTTCCCTCCTCAGCTACCGAAACATAACACTCCCTTTTGCTTTGAGAGCCCTCGTTACCTCCCCATCCATGGGACCAGATTCAGCCACAACAAGACAGAAGACCTTGGGTCCAGGTTAACAGGTCCGACTTTACAGCACCACACTTCTCTACCACGTACACACTGTGTAAGCGATACGGGAGAGTCTCTCTCTTGACGATTTCTCTATTCACTTAGACTTAGGCTCCCGTACCTTGCTCTTTTATAAACCCATACCCCTTTATATGGTTGAAGTCCACAACCCTCCCCTCCGTGCACTGTTCTTTATATTGGGCCTGCTTCGTACCTGCTAGCCTCTTGCCAGAGCGTCATCCTGCATCTTTTCGCCAACCACGTTGGTGAGCTCCCGTGGCGAGCACAAGCCAGAGGAGGCCGGCTTCTCAGAGATCAGGGGGTCCAACTTCCCTGCTCCCAGTTAAAGGTGTCGGGCTGAGGCCGAGGCTGTGGAACAGGAGCAGGCAGAGGCGCAGGAGCAGGCCGGGGAATGGGAGCAGGCAGGGGAATGGCTTCTTTCTCCTCTTCCATGGCCTCTTGGTGAGGGACGGATGGCCCAGAGGTGGGTACACCGACCTTCTGAATGTGCAAACTCCAGGGCAGGCATCTTCTTCTCTCCATCCAGTAGAAGAGCCAGACCTCGTGCTGAATGAGGCCCAGCTTTGGACACGGCGTATCTCCCAGTGGACGGTGGCCACCATGGGGACCTCTTCTGCTTAATGAAGGATCTTCCCTGCAGTGGCCCCTGGGGTAGTGAGGAGTATCACCTCCTCATCGGAATAGCAGTCCATACTCTCGGCATCTCGGGACATGTTCTTGGTTCGGCTCATGTTCAGCAAGGCAAGCAAAACGTCTGCCCTCATGTAATCCTGGAAACAAAATGGTGCTGGCGAGTCACTTCCCGCCTGATAGGCTCTGCTCTTCCGGCGGTCGCATCTTCCTCATGAGGGAGACAGGGGCATGACTCTCTATATCTCTTCTAGACCTTAGGTCCAAGACTGTTACAGCATCCAGACGGCCTTAGGCATAGCCTGTAGGAGAGCTGAACATACACCTGCCATAGGTATAAAATAGAACATTACCTTTTATCATATAACGAACAGTGTTTGCCGCAGCTGAGGTGGTATTTAGAGCTGGAGCTGCACTCTGGTGTTTGCCGCAGCTGAGGAGGTATTTAGTGCTCCACTCTGGTGTTTGCCGCAGCTGAGGTGGTATTTAGAGCTGCACACTGGTGTTTGCCGCAGCTGAGGTGGTATTTAGAGCTGCACTCTGGTGTTTGCCGCAGCTGAGGTGGTATGTAGTGCTGCACTCTGGTGTTTGCCGCAGCTGAGGAGGTATTTAGTGCTCCACTCTGGTGTTTGCCGCAGCTGAGGTGGTATTTAGTGCTGCACTCTGGTGTTTGCCGCAGCTGAGAAGGTATTTAGTGCTGCACTCTGGTGTTTGCTGCAGCTGAGGAGGTATTTAGTGCTACACTCTAGTGTTTGCCGCAGCTGGAGGGGTATTTAGTGCTGCATTCTGGTGTTTGCCGCAGCGGAAAAGGTATTTAGTGCTGCTTTCTGGTGTTGGCCGCACCTGAGGAGGTATTTAGTGCTCTACTCTGGTGTATGAAGCTACTGGAGGGGTATTTAGTGCTGCATTATGCTGTTTGCCACAGCTGAGAAGGTATTTAGTACTGCACTCTGGTGTTTGCCGCAGATGAAAAAGTATTTAGTCCTGCACTGTGGTGTCTGCCGCAGCTGAGGAGGTATTTAGTTCTGCACTGTGGTACTTGGCGCTGTAGGAGTGGTATTTAGTTCTGCACTCTGATGTTTGTGGCTGTTAGTGTGGCATTTAATGCTGCCAAGTGAAGCTGTACAAGCCCCCCGAGGAAGCAATTGCGAAACGCGCTTCGGGGCGCGTTCCTGTGCTGCATCATCAGTATGGGTGAGTCGGCTCATTGATTATTGTGGCGGTGTCTTTATACTATATGTCTCCCTCTATTTGACCAGGGATCCGGACCCTGATCTATATGCACTTGCATTTGCTATGGCAATTTGGATTTTTTGTGGGGAGTTTTTCCGTCACCCTCATTGGGAATATGATATATTCAATTGGTAGACGCTGTCTTTGATTTTTACTGTATGATATATTCTAATTTGAATATTATATTTCTGTCCCTTCTCACCCTGCTGCTGTATGCAGCACAGTCATGAGGTACATCTAGCAGTAACTTTCATGCCATTTCAACCGCTTTGAGCTTGATATTTATTTCTATATGATTCCTATATTCAATTGTGAGTTATATCACTGGATATTAATAAAATAATTATTTATATATCATTCAATGGTGTTTTGCTCCAGTCTCTGTGTTTCAAGTGAAGCTATGTATAGTTGTACATTGTTCCAGTAGCGCCCACTGCAGAGCAATTGTGGCATTACATGCCAAGCATACAATTGAGCCGCTATAAACTCCGACCTGCATTGTAGATTTTCCTTCTTTACTCTGTGAATGAGGCTCCTGGTTGCAGCGCTGGCCTGGCCCTGGGATCAGCGCACCTTTCCGCCCCCTCGGCCTCCATACTGTGCACCGTCTCGGAGCTTGATTGACGGCTGTCGCTTGTATTGCCTCCTCGGCCCTGACACAATCTATAGCCACTTTGGGTGCACAAATGGTGTGACAGATGGAGACGCATTACCTGGTGCTGATGGATGGACGCCCCCTTATTATAGCCTGGTGGGAGTTGGATTGTTTCCGTGCTATAGACGCATTGAGACTTTCCGCTGCCAGAACAAGTTCAGTTCTCTCTAATTGCAGACTAATATGGAGGTAGACCCAATAGTCTTTGTACTAGTAATGATCTCTCATGGTGAGAATTGGCTGAAGGTCGTTCTTATAAGGGAATTAAATAGAAATAAAAGCACTAAATGGTGGCCATTAATTTTAGCCAAACAGATGATCTTTTAATCAGGAGTCAGATGATGAGACCTCTCCATTTACAGACATTTTCCAATATAGTCACTAATTGTCTCTGCTGGTACCTGGCACCAGATCCTTCCACTGTCCACAGATGTGGAGAACTGTCCTACACCTGGGGACAGTAACATGTCGATGTCATGTTGTTACCTCCCAGTTTGTCAGCTGACTTCTATGTAAGGGGATAACCTGGATTTTACATTTATGGGCTTCGTCACTGTCAGCAAAGGGGGCAACATTTCAGTGCAGTACCTGACGAGGAAAAGTCCATGTGTGCTTGTAAGGAAAGGGACCGCCACCATTTTGTATAGGGCCTAT
>VIAB01009604.1:0-20261 GCA_009801035.1 Oophaga pumilio | reverse complement strand
TACACCAGCGATCCTGATCATTGTCGGGATCGCTGGTGTATCTCAATGTGAGACCCGGGCTTTACACTCAGTTCCCCCCTCCCATCTGAGTTGGCCATCACAGTTAACCCTGTCCCAGCTAACTGCAGCCCCATGGGTTATTCTACCTGTACCACATACAAGTACATAAACACATTTGACCCTTGGGGTTCTGGGAGCAATCCATGAGCTTCCACCACCGTTACACATGCACATACCCTTAGTGTATTATACAGTATTTTTAACCCATTCCCAGAAAATTAGATGTACACCGAATTTATTTCCTGTGAATTAAATCTCTCCTTTGAATCTGCCTGAACTTATTTTTGTAGATTTGCTCAACTCTAAAGGATTAATAAGTCTCTAAGGCTTTATTCACACAGACATCAGTATTTTTAATCAGTATTTCTAATCAGTATTTCATGAGTATTTGTATACCTAAAAACTACAAAATGCAGAGCAGGTGTCAATCTTTCTATGATAGTTTTATTTCTGTATGTACCACTTCTGCTTTTGTCATACAAACAGTAATGAAAGATACTGACCAAATACTCAACATGTGAATGTGGCCTAGAAGCATCAAACAGAACCTAAGATGAAAACATTGGTAGTGATAAGCGAACGTGCTCGGATAAGGTGCTATCTGACCAGTGTCTTCGACATACTCGAAAAATATGTTCAATTCCCCACATATAAACCATAAGTCATTTTCTGATGACATCTTCCTTTTAAGGCTCCTACACAAGAGACATGTCAGGAATCGCACAATTGCTTCAGCGGCAGCACCACCCAACCTGCCAACTTTACCTGCCATTGATATCTTTCAGTCTATGGCTAGAAATAAAAAATGCCATTGTCACCGCATTCTAGATCCCCATTAAAGAAAAATGTTTTTAAGACAACTGGAACGAAAATAACATTGCGAGGACCATCTGTTTTCTGTTAAAGGGGATCTGAAGGCGGAACCAGCCAGCAGCAGGTGTTCAGTCTCCCTGCAGTGCCTCTGCAGGCGAAAATAGGTATTACACATTGGCTTTAGAAACCTATAGACAGTACATACACATGCTTGGACCTCCAGAAAAAGCTAAGGATCCTCTTTGTTATTATTCTATTCTCAGGGTATTCAGGGCAGACGTCACCATTAATTAACCCTTTAAGAGGCTGCACTGTACTACTATGGCTTTCTGATTACCCAGTTCTGCTCTAATGATGGACATCAGAGAATTCTCCGATCCCGGTTGTTTCCTTCTTGCATGCTACAGTCGTCATAAAGATGCCAAGATATATCAGAAAAATTTGAAACATAAAACCAAAAAATAGAAGCATTGTGTAATAGGAGGCAAGGGCAGGTCAGACAGGGGAAGGTTTTATATGGTTCTTGCCTAGTGGACTCTAATTAAAATAAACTTGAGTTCTAATTTTGAAGCCTCTTATCATAACATAATGATACAAGTCTTCTGCGTAGTTTTATTTTTCATCCTGATATAACCCAGAAATATGAATGGAACTGAGGTCAGGTATGTTCGGGACTAAAAGGACAATAGAAGAGAAAAATTTGCTCTAAATGAATGCCCCAGTGCATCTCCTGTACCTACAGTGTGTCCTGTTCTCATTCCTACAAGGCATCTATTCTGTCCCCAGTCAGGGATATAATGTGAGAGCAGTAGGCTTAGAATAAGAGACAAGGGGAAAGTGTTGTCTCTGGCCTCTTTCACATGTCACTATGTCCTGTAAGTGTGGTCACAGTTTTCACATGTACCAGAGACACTTACACACGTAGACCCATTCAAGTGAATGTTTCTATGCACGTCAGTGTGTTTCCACAGACCGAGTGTCCGTGGGGAAAATACGCTGACATGTCAGTTTTTTAACAGCAGCATGGGCCGCAAAACATCTCGCACACGTGCACACTGATGACACTCAGGGATGTCATCAGTGTGACACATACCGGGGTCTGAGAAGCAGCAGTACAGTTAGCGCTGTTCCCCGGCACCGAGTACTGAAGACGACTCTCATCATTCTCCCAGCAAGAGCAGGAGGCAACTGATGGGACTATTGCTCTCATCAGCCTACACCTGCTGCAGCTAATAACAGTGAGAGCAGGCAGCGGATGATGGTAGCATAAATGTATAAATAACAAAACAGTGTGGGTTCCCCTGTATATCTAATAACCAGCCAGGCAAAACTGACAGCTCAGCCCACATTTCTGACAACCAGCCATGATAAAGCAGACAGCTGGGGGCTGGTATTCTCAGGCTGGAAAGAGGCCATGGATATTGGCCTCCCCAGCCTAAAAATAGCAGCCTGCAGCCGCCCAGAAAAGACACATCTATTAGATGCACCAATTCTGGCGTTTTGCCCGGCTCTTCTTACTTGACCTCTAGCCGTGGCAAATGGGGTAATATTTGTGGGCTTGACTACGCCTTTGTATTGTCCGGTGACGTCAAGCCCACAGCTTAGTAATGGATAGGCATCTATAAGAATAATACAAGAATAAAAAGCAACAATATCCCTCACCTGTCTGACATTCTGTCCCAGCGGTGAGGGATTTTATATGCACTGTGACGTTACACAAAGCAAGCCAATCACTGCAATGCCCTTCTGTAAGATGGTGCTGGCCGCTGCCCATGTCATCGCGTTGCCCACAGTCTGCGTCCTTGCTCATTGGCTGAGAAAAGGCCCTTAAAGTATTATGGGAAAATCGACTTGGGCGCAATGGTCGCCGAACACGTGACCGACCTCACGCTATGGTTGGGTTTCGCTTTGGCGAAAGTCGGTGTTTTTTGAAATTGACCAACCTGTTTTGCTCAACCCTACAGTAGATAACAGAGGAACCACCCATTCACAATAGGTGACATTATAGCTCACCTCTTCCCCCTTCTTTCACAGAAATCTTTGCACACGCTCATTAGCTGATTGAATACAAAAGATAGGTTTCGGTATATGACTATTGTGGCTATTGTACATGTGCTATGTCCTAATTCAAAAGGAAGTTGGAATCTAAAAATACCCCAGTGGCCAGAGTGAAAATTGCAGGATTTTTATTTTTTTAACAGATTGTGATCTGTTAAAAAATATTTGGCAAACTTTAAAAATATATATTTAACACAAAAACCTCATTAAAAAATACATTTTCTGATTACAGCTCCAGACCTAAAGGCTTAGCAAAACTATGAGTTGAAAAAAAAAATAGTTTACATTATTCGCCTGGCTCAACACTGGAACGCAACTTCCCACCAGGTCCTCCACTGGCTCCCTCCCATTCTGGCCTCTTCTGGTGTTCATGGCAGGTGATATCTTCTTCTGCCTCTCCTTCCTCTCTGCTCCGGTTCTTCTTGCACTGACTAAACCCCGGACACCAAATGTTGATCTGTTCAGAATACAGAGGGACACAATGGTGAGAAAAGAGGAGCGCCACTGATCTGGGAAAAATATGTCAATCTTTCTTTAATTTTCTTCACCTCTCAGGACCTAATAATTAGTGGTTGACCCTTTTTAATGCTCCCACAGCAATGAATGGGTAGTAGCTGCAATACCGCTCACAGCCTGTGAACAAGATTGGCACTGTTTCTGGAACAGCAAATCTATTAGTGCTTTTTTTCCAACAAATATGATCCTTATCTTATGAAATGTGCAAATAATAAAAAAAAAATCTTGCACTGTTGGACATTTTTCTTACAACTATACAATTAACTCCCACTAGTCCAGATAGATGTTTTAAGTGAAATAATTTATTTTGTGCTGACATGTAATTATCTCTATTTCTAGATGGATTGTTACCTGCAGCTGTGGGAAGCTGCGATAGAGACCTGGTGTTCTCTCATATGCAAATGTGTTAATGGGCTATTTGCTGAATTGTTTAGTTTGGAATAATGATGTTTGTTTTTCTTGTATAGTCAAATGTAAAGAAAAAACAAAAACTGTTACAAAAAGTGGTTACAAATTGTAAGATCCAGATCTGATGCCTCATTTGCCATCCCCTCAGGACCACCAGGACTGCTGTAATATCATAACGTCTCTTAAAGGGTAGTAAATATCAAACTTTCTAGTATCAGAGTGGATGAATTGAATTTCACAAGATTTTGTCAAGATTCACTAAATTGGGGGGACAAATTTCGATTTATATAATAGAATAAATTCAAAGGGTACCTGTCCCGCCATCAATGGTCCTCCCATCTACACTTTTTTTATCTCCTTTCGTTTATATTTTTCTGGACTTGTCTTCTGTTCTCCAAGTCCCCATGTCATCACATGGGGCGCAATGCACGTCATTGACTTGTCTCATCCTGGTTCCTATTGCATGGAAGTTTCAACTGGAAAAAAGATAGAAGGGCCAAGTGGAGGACTAGCAATGGTGAGACAGGTACCGTGAAGTGAAACCTCTTTCAGGTCCTCCATATTCCAGCAGAATAGCTGTCATCTATCCACTATTTCACCCTATGCAAATCTAGAAAAATTTGGATTCAGAAAAGACGTACAGTACAGACCAAAAGTTTGGACACACCTTCTCATTCAACGATTTTTCTGTATTTTCATGACTATGAAAATTGTAGAATCACACTGAAGGCATCAAAACTATGAAGTAACACATGTGGAATTATACATTACACTTTACAAAAAAGTGTGAAACAACTGAAAATATGTCTTATATTCTAGGTTCTTCAAAGTAGCCATCTTTTGCTTTGATTACTGCTTTGCACGCAGAAAAGGTGAATGGATGGACTCTACATGCCTGGTTCCCACCGTGAAGCATGGAGGAGGTGGTGTGATGGTGTGGGGGTGCTTTGCTGGTGACACTGTTGGGGATATATTCAAAATTGAAGGCATACTGAGCCATCATGGCTACCACAGCAACGTGCAGCGGCATGCTATTCCATCCAGTTTGCGTTTAGTTGGACCATCATTTATTTTTCAACAGGACAATGACCCCAAACACACCTCCAGGCTGTGTAAGGGCTATTTGACCAAGAAGGAGAGTGTTGGGGTGCTACGCCAGATGACCTGGCCTCCGCAGTCACCAGACCTGAACTCAATCGAGATGGTTTGGGGTGAGCTGGACCGCTCACCGCTTCAATTTTGAATAAATCCCCAACAGTGTCACCAGCAAAGCACCCCCACACCATCACACCACCTCCTCCATGCTTCAAGGTGGGAAAAAGGCATGTAGAGTCTATCCATTCACCTTTTTTTTTGCGTGCAAAGCAGTAATCAAAGCAAAAGGTGGCTACTTTGAAGAACCTAGAATATAAGACATATTTTCAGTTGTTTCACACTTTTTTGTAAAGTGTAATGTATAATTCCACATATGTTAATTCATAGTTTTGATGCCTTCAGTGTGATTCTACAATTTTCATAGTCATGAAAATACAGAAAAATCTTTGAATGAGAAGGTGTGTCCAAACTTTTGGTCTGTACTGTAGGTTTTTTTTTTTAAATTCCCAGACATACTTGTGGGGATGCGACACCCGGCATTGCCGCCAATCAGTTCTTGATGTCGGAAGTGCTCAGTTGCAAAGCTGCACAACTCCCTCAACTTCATAGTGGCCTCGGCTGAGTGTTGCACATCCACCTCCTATTCGAACCGATGGGGGACGGATATACAATACCCGGCCACGGTCACTTTACAGTTAATGGAACTGTGCTGTTCAGCTCTGCAGATAAGCACTTCCGGCATTGGGAACATCCGACTGAAGGGGGTGCCTGGTTTTGCAACCCTACTGATCACATATTGGAAACTTATTTTAAGGATCGACCATCTATGTATTAGTAATAATAGTAATAAACACTTTACATTACAGAGGCGACTTGTAATACCAGAGAAAATACATAATTTAACAGATCCCAAGAGGATTGAGGGCTCTGCTGCTCACAAGCTTACGATCTGTGTTGAAATAGGGGAGACATAAAAGGTGAATGGTAAAATATGCTTGTGTTGTACTGTCCAGCCATCAATATAATAAATATGGTGTTCACATAGCGCTGCATGACCCGGTCACCAGTCAGTATGTGTACAGTACAGACACAGAGGGATAATAAGCACACAGGAGGGTGTGTGAACAGATGATACTAAGGACCAGTGTCATGGTTTTGGACTGGATTGTCCAGTCCCGTCCTGTCAGGTCAGGATTAATGCGAGTCTGCCTCTGTCTTGTTCGGGGGCTGCTATTTAATGCCGGGTGTTCCTGGGTCTGGTGTCAGAAATACTTCAGTGTTTTCGGTTAGTGGTTGCTGACCTAGGTTACTCATCTGTAATCGTTGTGCCTCTGTGCGTGTGTGCTCTGTTGTGTATGACCCGATTTTGTCCCCTGACTTCTGCCTCTGTTTTCTGCTTGGTACTGATCTGTCCATCCTGGATCTCTGACCCCTTGGCTCGTCTCGATTTACTCTTCTGTCTTGTCCTTGGTACCTCGCTCTCGTCTGGCTTTTGACCCTCGGCTTCCCATTGACCACATTATTGTTCTCTGCCCTGAGCGCCGTGTCCTTGGCTTATTCCCCGTCCTCACACACGGTGGCTCCGCCCCCTGTGATCACATGACTGCTTAGTCTCAGGTCCTGTGCACTCTGTGTGTCTTAGTGTCAGGTCCTGTGCATATTGCGTGTCTAGCTCTCTGCACTCCCAGCTCCCGGTCTCTTGCTCCCTGCTTGCGCCTTACAGGATCCCCACAGTGCCACTAAGCAGTATTATCACAACCAGATTTGGAGGAGAATTTTGTATGGACAAAATGGAAATAGATAAGTGAGGTGAGGCAATAGCCCAATCTCAAGAATTGAATTTTTAAGGCACGCTTAAAACTATGGGTATTGGAAATGAATCAAAATGTCCTGAGAATTAGTGCAACATGTGAGAAATCTTGGAGATGCGGGTGGAAGGCCATTAGGTCATTAGTAGGATGACAGACAGAGACAAGTGCATAGATGTAGGGTGGTGTTGAACAGTGGAGAACTTTTGGGGTGAGAAGTTTATATTGTATTCTGTAGTGGATGGGCAACCAGTACAATGACTGGTACAGGGTAGAGGCATTGGTGTAGCGGTTGGAGAGGAATGTGAGCCTGGCTGCTACATTCAGGGAGGATTGGAGAAGGGCGAGTTTTAGTAAGAGAGATACCAATTAGTAGAGAGTTACAATAGTCCAGACAAGAACGAATAAGAGCGACAGTAAGAGTTTTTTCAGAGTCAAAGGTAAGAAAAGGTCAAATTCTATAGATGTTTTTGAGGGGTAGGTGACATGAACGAGTGAGTGATCGGATGTGGAGAGTGAGGGAAAGATCTGAATCAAGTATGACCCCAAGACAGCGGGCATGTTGCTGGGGAGTAATGGTAGGACCACACACGGAAATGGAAATATCTGGCATAGGTAGAATGGTGGAATAGGAAACACAAGGAGTTGAGTTTTTGACAAATTCAATGTTAGATAGAGGTAGGACATGATGTTAGAGGCAGCGGTAAGAATATCACTGGTATTTTGAAGTAATGCAGGGTTAATGTCAGGAGACAATGTGTATAATTGTGTGTCATCAGCATAGAGATGGTACTGAAAATTGAATCTACTGATTGTTTGTCTAATAGAGACGGTGTTCAAAGAGAAAAGGAGGAACCCTAACAGTAAGGGGAATGGGAGAAGAAGAGGAGCCAGCAATAAATACAGTGAAGGAGCAGTCAGAGAGGTATGAGGAGAACCAGGAGATGCAGGTGCTTCTCACAAAATAAGAATATCATCAAAAGGATAATTTATTTCAGTTTTCCAATGCAAAAAGTGAAACTCATTTATTATATAGAATCAATACAAACAGAGTGATCTATTTCAAGTGTTTATGTTAACGTTGATGATTATGGCTTACAGCCAATGAAAGCCCAAAACTCTTTTTCTCAGTAAATTAGAATAATTAACAAAAACACCTGCAAAGGCTTACTAAGCATTTAAATAGGTCCCTTAGTCTTTTTCATTAGGCTCCACAATCATGGGGAAGACTGTTGACTTGACAGATATCCAGAAGGCAGTCATTGACACACTCCCCAAGGTGGGTATGCCACAAAAGGTCATTGCTAAAGAAGCTGGCTGTTCACAGAGTGCTGTAACCAAGCATATTAATGGAAAGTTGAGTGGAAGGAAAAAGTGTGGTAGAAAAAGGTGCACAAGCAATCCGGGATAACCGCAACCGCAAGGAGTGAAATGCTGCTGGTGTTATTGCTTCAAGAGCCACCACGCACAGACGTATCCAGGACGTGGGCTACAAGTGTCGCATTCCTTATGTCAAGCCACTCATGGCAATAGACAATGCCAGAAGCGTCTTACCTGGGCCAAGGAGAAAAAGAACTGGACTGTTGCTCAGTGGCCCAAGGTGTTCATTTCAAATGATAGTAAATTTTGCATTTCATTTGGAAATCAAAGTCTCAGAGTCTGGAGGAAGAGTGGAGAGGCCACAATCCAAGCTGCTTGAGGTCTAGTGTGAAGTTTCCACAATCAGTGATGGTTTGGGGAGCCATGTCATCTGCTGGTTTAGGTCCACTGTGTTTTATCAAAACCAAAGTCAGCGCAGCCGTCTACCAGGAAATTTTAGAGCACTACATGCTTCCCTCTGCCGACAAGCTTTTTGAAGATATAAATTTCATTCTCCAGCAGGACTTGGCACCTGTCCACACTGCCAAAAGTACCAATACCAGGTTTAAAAACAACAGAAGCAATGTACTTGATTGGCCAGCAAACTTGCCTGACCTTAACCACATAGAGAATCAATGGGGTATTGTCAAAGGGAAGATGAGAGACACCAGACCCAACAATGCAGACAAGCTGAAGGCTGCTATCAAAGCAACCTGAGCTTCCATAGCTCCTCAGCAGTGCCACAGGCTGATTGCCTCCATGCCACGCCGCATTGATACAGTAATTGATGCAAAAGGAGCCCCGACCAAGTATTGAGTGCATTTACTGAACATACATTTCAGTAGGCCAACATTTCGGATTTTAAATTCATTTTCAAGCTGGTGTTATAAAGTATAATGACTTCTAGGTTTTCATTGGCTGTAAGCCATAATCATCAACATTGACAAAAATAAACACTTGAAATAGATCACTCTGTTTCCAATGACTCTATATAATATATGAGTTTCACTTTTTGTATTGAAGACCTGAAATATATTAACTTTTTGATGATATTCTAATTTTGTGAAAAGCACCTGTAATAGTATTCTTGAGCACGATAAAGAATATTGTAGTGAGAAGGAGATGGTGATCCACAGTGTCAAATGCTGCAGATAGTGATGATCGAGCGTGCTCGCATATGGTGTTATCGTAGCATGCTCATGTCCTAATTGAGTTTTTTTGGCAAGCTAAAAAAAAATGCTCCAGTCGCATGTCTTGTGGCTGTTGGACAGCTGCAACACATGCAGGGAAATATTCTGAAAATACTCGATTAGGACATAAGCGTGCAATGATAACACCATATGCGAGCATGCTCGATCATCACTATCTGCAGAGAGATCTAGGAGAATCAGCAGGGAGTAGTGACCATTAGATTTCATAGAATCATAGAATGTTACAGTTGAAAGGGACCTCAAGGGTCATCGTGTCCAACGCCCTGCTCAATGTAGCGCAGGATTCACTAAACTATCTCAGACAGATGTCTGTCTGACCTCTCATGGCAACCTGTTCCACTCATTGATCAACCCTCACTGTCAAAAAGTTTTTTCTAATATATAATCTGTATGTTCTCCTTATTAGTTTCATTCCCTTCAGATATTTGTAGACAGCTATTAAAGTCTCATCTTAGCCTTCTATTTTGCATGGTAGACATTCCCAGATCCTTTAAATGTTCCTTGTAGGACATATGTTTCATTTCGCTCTTCATCCTGGTAGCTCTTTTCTGAACAGGTATCGCTGAAGCTAGCGACGTCATCCAGGTAGGCCTGGGCATACCCGTGAAATCCCTCTAGTAACTGGTCCACCATCCTTTGGAAGGTAGCCAGAGCGTTCTTCAACCCAAATGACATTCGATTAAATTCATACAGGCCAAAAGGGATGATGAATGCAATCTTCTCTTGAGCCTCGTTTGTGAATGGGATCTGCCAGTATCCCTTGCTCAAATCGATGGAAGATATGAACTGAGATCCGTCTAATCTGTCTAGTAGTTCATTCACCCGAAAAATGGGGTACGCGTCTGTAAGGGTGACCTCATTGAGTCGCCTATAGTCCACACAGAAGCGAGTACTCTTTTCTTTCTTGTGCACCAACACTACACTGGCTGCACATGGGCTATGGGAAGGAACTATGACCCCAATATTCAACATGTTATTCACCACGGCCTTCATCATCGCCAACACTGGGGGCATCACCCAGTAGGCGGGTTATCTGAGTGGAGTGGCTATCCCTGTGTTGACATGATTTTGGCCCAAGGGTGTTTGACTAGGTCGACTAATGAACAGGGAGCCATATGTTACAAGCAGTTTTGTTAACTGCTGCTTCAGTGATGGACCAAGCAGCTCCCACAATGGAACATCTGTTCCTCCAATTCCTCTTTTAGATTCCACCAATAAGTCCGGGATCTGGTACAGATCTGGGTCATCTAAAGGAGGACAACAAACTGTAAGTTGGTAACTTCCCTTTGCTCATATGCTTTTAGCCTGTTAACATGATAGGTCAGTTCACAAACACTTGCTCGATCCAAGGCCACGTGTAGTCAATCTCCCCGCCACATGGCTTGCCGCTTGGTTTTGTGTACTGGTACTAGTACTTGATCCTTCTGTTCACAAGTAAATTCTCAGAGTCTGACAGTACGGTTGTAACACCATTGTTGCCTTTCCTGAGCTACTTCTAAATTCCTATGGGCTAAGGCCATGAGGTACCTCATCTTCTCCCTAAACTTTTGGACATACTTCAGAATGGGAATGTCTTCTGTGGGAAAAGTGCCCACCCAACACTCTCTTACTACCTCCAAAGGTTCTCATACTTTTCAGAAGTACAGCAATTCAAAAGTAGAGGACCCGGTAGAATCCAACGACACCTCCCGGTAGGCGAACAGGTCCACATAAGGACTAATGAGCTGCTTTAGTGTTCTGTTGAAACGCTCACACAACCCGTTATTTTGTAGGTGGTAGGGGGCATTATGCATGGGGCTGACACCATGATTCTCTCAGATGGTCTGAATCAGCTCGCTTTGGAACTGGGTCCCCTGGTTGGTCAATACCTCCTGTGGAAACCCTACCTGACTAAAAATGTCCAGTAGAGCTTGAGCCATGTGCTTCGCATCTATGGATGACTGGACATCAGTCTCTTTGTAGCAGGTGACAAAGTCAATCAGGATGAGGATGAACCTCTTTCCGCTGCAGCTGGGGACAGCTAAGAGGCTGACTAAATTTATGTCAACCCTCTGGAATGGTTCATCTATCAAGGGCATGGATTTGAGCGGGGCACAACAGGGTGCTCTCCCATCTTTTGACAAACCGGACAAGAGGATCGATATTTCCACACCTCTTGTGCAACACTTGGCCAAAAGAAACTACGCAGCAGTCGGGCCTGGGTCTTTCTGACCACCATGTGTTCAGCTGCAGGGACGTCATGGGCCAAGTGCCAGAGATGGGGCCGATAATGCTGGGGCACCACGAGCTGATGGACACAGGTCCAGAGTTTCTCTGGGCAGGATGCCGGCATTTACTGATATAGCAGTCCATTCTCCCATACTATACACCTTCCCCTGATTTCTTTACCCAGGTTGGGCAGCCATACTGCAGGCAAGCTCTAGGGTGGGGTTCGTGAGTTGGGCTTCACTAAAATCCTTGCAATCTGTCTCCTCCCAGTCAATGGCCACAGTCTGGTGTACTCACTGCCGTCGACTCAGAGGAGAATGATGGACGCTTCACATCAGGGTGTTGCTTGGTTTGGTTGCAGGTGATGACTGTGAGAAATTGGCTGGACAGTGCATGGTCATTCAACAAAAATAACAGGTGTGGGGAGGCCGTCCATGAGTCCCACTTCGAATTCTCCCTGGTCAGTACCCCAGTCCAGCTACACACATGCTAGAGTGATGTCCAAGCACTGACCTCCAGCCAGGAAGATGGACTTGGCGGCTTGGTAAATAGTGTCCTGGTGAGACAATATCTGGGCTGACCAGGTTGATGGAGGACCCAGTGTCCATAAGTCCCAGGGTCTTGATATCACTGACCTTAACTGGCTGGGTGTTGTGATGGAGGTTGGCTAGTGTAGGGTGGCCAACCCGCTGTAGAGTATGGACGAGATATATCATTTCCTTCACTGCTGGTGTATCCTGGGAACTGTTAACTGTTATTTCTTTATAACAGAGTATTTTCATACGTTTGTTTTACTGTCCTTTTCTATGTTTCAGTCTTTTGGTGGTGTGAACACTGTCCTACAGACTTGCTCACTGTGTGCATGGCCCATGTGTTTGTATTCAATTGGTTTCTTGTTTTTGCAAGATTAGGGAGGTTTTCCACCTCTTCCTTGTGGGCCATGCACATAAAGGCCGTCCTCTGCAGCGTGTCCACATCGGACATTACCTGTCTGAATCCTGCACATATAGGTACCATACACATGACCAAGTTTTTAAATACATCAGTTAGGGACTGCTCTGATACGGGTTACCTTGACATTTGGTAGAGCGGCTTGTAAAAAATGTATCAACCAAATACTCTGTTTTTTATCATCTTTTTACTAGCACTTGCTGTTTACTGTTATTTCTTTATAACAGAGCATTTTTAGACGTTTCTTTTACTGTGATTTTCTATGTTTCAATTTCTGGAACCTGGTATGATATCTCTTGGGGTGATGGTACAAAGGGCCAGCGGGGTGTCCTTAATAGTTCCATAGTCCAGGCAGTCTTGAGTCCCAAGTGGCTGGGCAGCATCCCATGCTGACCAGTTAAACTAGTACAAAGGGATTATCAGCTGTGGGCACTAGGTGCATCACCACTAGAGTCTCAGAATCTTGCAGATGTTCATCGAGTTTGGTGTTGCATTCATTAAACACTGGCACATCTCTGTAGCGGAGATGAGTTCCTTTGTGGGGGACGATTATGGGGGTAGTGTCCGGCGCTGGTATTAGGAGTACTGGAACTCCCAAAACTGATTCCATAAAACAAGCCCTTTCCACACTTAAGGCTCCAGGTCCCAATGCAACCAACAACTACTGGATTCGAGCAGCTGGGGACTGTGTTGATTCCAGACCAACTCTGGGTACTTGCTTTAGAAATTCCTCTTGGTCCATCTCAGCAGAGTTTTTGTCATTCTCCATGACGCTCTGGGGATTCCAACGGCCCAATTCCTTGACCAAATCCAACCAAGTGTAGGTGGTCCAGTATTTATTCTGTCTAAGTTGGCACAGCTCCTGTAGTTGTCATTTCTTGTTGCGGCTATACATCCACTCTGGTCCTCTTCCCAAGCCATGAGTCTTCTTGGGAATGATGCAACAAGTTTTTCACATTGGAGTTGGGGATCCTCTGCCATTCTTCCTTGCAGATCCTTTCCAGTTTCGTCAGGTTGGATGGTGAACCTTGGTGGACAGCCATTTTCAGGTTTCTCCAGAGATGCTCAATTGGGTTTTGGTCAGGACTCTGGCTGGGCCAGTCACAAATGGTCACAGAGTTGTTCTGAAGCCACTCCTTTGTTACTTTAGCTGTGTGCTTAGGGTCATTGTCTTGTTGGAAGGTGAACCTTCAGCCAAGTTTGAGGTCCAGAGCACTCTGGAAGAGGCTTTCATCCAGGATATCTCTGTACTTGGCCACATTCATGTTTTCCTTCAATTGCAGTCGTCCTGTCCCTGAAGCTGAAAAACACCGCCATAGCATGATGCTGCCACCACCATGTTTCACTGTTTGGATTGTATTGGGCAGGTGATGAGCAGTGCCTGGTTTTCTCCACACATACCGCTTAGAATTATCACCAAAAAGTTCTATCTTCATCTCATCAGATCAGGGTCTTATTTCTCATAGTCTCGGAGTCCTTCATGTGCTTTTCAGCAAACTTTATGCAGGCTTTCATATGTCTAGCACTGAGGAGAGACTTCCGTCAGTCCACTTTGCCATAAAGGCCCGACTGGTGTAGGGTTGCAGAGATAGTTGACTTTCTGGAACTTTCTCCCATCTCCCTACTACATCTGTAGAGCTCAGCCACAGTGATCTTGAGATTCTTCTTTACCTATCTCTCAAAGGCTCTTCTCCCACGATTGCTCAGTTTGGCTGGATGGCCAGGTCTAGGAAGACTTCTGGGGGTCCCAAACTTCTTCCATTTAAGAATTATGGAGGCCACTGTGCTCTTAGGAACCTTGAGTACTGCAGAGATTATTTTGTAACCTTGGCCAGTTCTGTAACTTGCCACCATTCTGTTTCTGAGCTCCTTGACCAGTTCCTTTGACCTCATGATTCTCATTTGGTTTGACATGCACTGTGAGCTGTGAGGTCTTATATAGACAGGTGTGTGCCTCTACAAATCAAGTCCTATCAGTTTAATTAAACACAGCTGGAAGGAGTAGAACCATCTCAAGAAGGATCACAAGGAAATGGAGAGCATGTGACCTAAATATGAATGTCTGACCAAAGGGTCTGAATACTTATGACCATGTGATGTTTCAGCTTTTCTTTTTAATAAATTTGAAAAAATGTCAACATTTCTGGGGCTTTTTTCAGTGAAGATGGGGTGCAGAGTGTACATTAATGAGAAAAAAATGAACTTTTTTGCATTTACCAAATGGCTGCAATGAAACAAAGAGTGAAAAATTTAAAGGAGTCTGAATACTTTCCGTACTCACTGTACAGTATATACGTCCCCCATTCTGCATTGTCTTCTGAAGTTGGCAGCTGACTTCAGTGTCCATGCGATGGGGGCGCATGACCTCACTACCATGTGCCTAGTTGCATGTTTGCCGACGTCAGCTGCTGGCCTATGATTGGCCCGCAGCGTGTATTGCAGAGCACGGACCCGGCAAGTTTGTGTGCTGCAACAAACTTCAACTGGATGTGTGTCTGAGGACGCAGATTCAGCTGAAGTAGGAGCTGAAGTCGTGTGCCCACAGGCAGGCCCGGCTCCAGGTTTTTGCGGGCCCCGGGCGAAAGAGTCTCAGTGGGCCCCCCTTTAACACATACCACGATTCATGATGCACATATACAGCAGAGAAATATAGGTATACAATGCCAGATTTCACTTCTTACATGAGTGTAGGCACCCGACTCAACGCAAGTCAATGGGTGCAGAAACGCTGCAGATCCGCACAAAGAATTGACCTGCTCCGGAAATGAACCCGCAGTGTTTATTCTTCGTATTTTCAGGCATGTGCACAGCGTTTTTTATTTGACATGGACTATAATGGTACTGTACAACGCAGGAGAATCTTCTGCTTATCCGCAGGGCCAAATCCGCTGCTAATCCGCAGCAGAATCCGCAACGTGTGCAGAGACATGAAAATGCTGGTAAAAATCTGTGCGGTTTTTAAGGCATATTTTCAAGCGTTTTTGCGCTTCATGAGCTTTTGTATGCATTTGGACTGACACCGGATAAAAAAAAAAAAAAAAAAACCTTGCTCAGGTGCCAAGTGGGCCCCCCCGTCTCGCCAGGGCCCCGGCATTTGCCCGGGTGCGCCGGGTGCTGACGCCGGCCTCTGCCCACAGGTTTGCTACCAGTGTTCTATTATGTGTACTTCCGCATAATGATAATAATGAGAGATATCTTCTTTATAAATCTGTTATAATTATTTTCTCTTACGAGTTTTTGTTGTTTAGGCAATAAATACCGCATGGAAGTTATTTGTGTCTGACAGCACTTATAAGTCCCACCAAGAACGTGTTAATGCGGCGTGCGATGGAAGGTGATTTAAAGGATTAGTCCTAATTTACTGAAACCCCACAATAGATTTTAAGGGACGTTTTATTAGCTTTTATTCTTTATGAAAATGAATGAGACTATAAAGATATCGAACTTTTGTAGTAAATCTATTTTTTCCTTGTGTAATAAAATCAATGCTTCCAATTTCAAGACAGCAAACAAACTGCCGATTCCAGTGTATTTCGGAATGACGACGCACGGGGGGATATAAAATTCTTCCTCGCCATCGTTTCTCATACTTTCTTTTTTTTCTTTCTATCTTTTCCTTTAATATTCACCTTGTGTACTTAACTAACTACCATTGTGCACTTTTCGGGGCTCATTTTATCCATTTCTAAATGTGCTTTTAAAGGGCCCACTCTTTGGCACAAGTGGGAAGTGGGTGTAAGGAGTGGGGTCACAGGGTCCCACTAGTTAACCCCTTTAGTGAAATCCATAAAATAAATAAAAATCTCGCAAAAAATTATGGTTTTCATCATATTGCTGAACGAGAAGTGGAATAAAGCACGATAAAAGACGGATATAAATAAAAATTGTATAACTGAAAACGTAATCTATCTTCTCTTGCAAAAACAATCTGTGATACAGCATCATCAGCTGAAAAAAAAAGTTATAGCTCTCAAAAAGAAGCGATGTAAAAATAATTATTTTTTTCTATAAAATAGTTTTTATTGTGTAAAAGCACAAAAACATAAAAAATGATATAAATGAGGTATCACTGTAATCGTACTGACCCGAAGAATAAAGCTAATAAATTTTACCACACACGGAAAGGCATAAAAAAACACAAAAAAAAATTCCTAAATTGTTGACTTTTGATCATTCTGGCTCCCAAAAATCAGAATAGAAAGCGATCAAAAGGTGTTATGTGCCTGAAAATGGTACCAATAAAAACATCAACTGGTCCCACAAAAAACTAGCCCTCACATGACTCTGTTGGCATAAATATGGAAAAATTATAACTATCAAAATATGGCTATGCTAGCTTTTTCAATAAAATTTATTTTTTAGTGTGTGACAGCTGCCAAACATATAAACCCGATATAAATCTGGTATCGCTGTAATTGCACTGACCCGAAGAATAAAGTCGTCTAATCACTTATACTGTGCGAGAAACAGCGCACATTTATCCTGCGCTATGCGCTGAGTGCTTACACAGGGGTTGCCATGTAATTCTCTTAAATACAAGATTCAGACAGAAACCCTGGCGGAAGATTCCCTATAATGAGTCAGATCGAGGTGCTGTGGACGCTGTCTGGCCTGTGATTTGGCAGTGTCTGTCTTTTTATGACTGCATAAAAGTAAGTGGTCAGCTTAGAGCACTGGATAAATGTGATTCCAAACGTTAAGTAAAATGTTCCAAATAAAGCTTCAACTCAATCCACAAAAATAGCAAGTCCCCACTCAGGTCTGTCATCTGTTAATTGAAATATAGGGGGCTTCCACATTACTGTTAATACAAAGGCTTTGGAAAAGCGAAATGGCTCTTCACTCGCTAAAAGAAATTCAGCAAATTCTAGAATTCCAAATCCAAATGCCCTCCTCCCTTCTGAGCCCCACAGTGTGACTAATAAACATTTAGCGTCGACGTTTGGCAATTTTGTAGTGATGAGAGCCCGCCTAATTTATAGGTGCGTGTCCCCAAAAGCAGTGCTTACCACACTTCTAGAAAACTTCCTTTAGGGGTCCAGTTTCCCAAATGGAGTCATTTGTGGGGGTTTTCCACTGCTAAGGCATACCATGAACTCTCCAAACACGATATGACACCTGCACACAATTCCATCAAAGTTTGCTTTCCAAAACGTCAATCCTTCCTGTGAAGCCCCTAGGGGTTCAAGATGCTCACCACACATCTAGATGCATTCCTTGAGGGGTCTAGCTTCCAAATGGTGTCACTTAAGGGCAGTTTCCACTGTTTAGGCACATCAAGGGCTCTCCAAGAGCAACATGGTATCCGCTAATGATTGCACCCAATTTTACGAATTACATAAAACTGACTGGCACTTCCAAGCTAGTATGAACAGGTGCATACTAGAAGCAACCATATCAATATACAATAAACACAAAAAAAAGTTGCAATCTGAAGTGATAAAGCAGGTCAATATGAAATACGTGAAATTTGAATAGCAATATTGCTTCTGGATACTAAGAAAAAACTGAGACGCTTAGCACATAATTTGGCCAATTCATGCATGCAAAGCAGCCAATGACAAGGCGGTCTCAGAACTGCTGCGTCCTACGTGTCTAATGTGAATACCTCTATAAGATTGAAGCAGTATTGCTATTCATACTTCATATATTTCATATTGACATGCTTTAGCACTACAGAGTGCAACTTTTTTTGTTTATTGCATCCAATTTTCAATTAAAAAAGTCAAACACTTCCCCTTCCCTTCTGAACCCGTGGCCTAAACATACTTTTCCCTACATATGGGGTATCGGTGTATTCAGGAGAAATTTCACAACAATTTTTGGGGTCCACCTTCTCCTGTTACCCTTGTGAAAATAAAAAAATGGGGCTAAAAGGACATTTATGTGGAAAAATATGACTTTTTTTTTTTTTTTCATGACGTTGTAAATTTTTGTGAAGCACCTGGGGGTTCAAGGTGCTCACCACGCATCTAGATAAGTTGTTTGATGACTCTAGTTTTCAAAATGGGGTCACTTTTTGGGGTTTCCACTCTTTAGACACATCAGGGGGTCACCAAATGGGTCAAAGGGTCTGCCTTCGATTCCAGTCTGTTTTCCGTTTAAAAAGTTAAAGGGTGCTTATTCTCTTCTTAACCCTGCTGTGCGCCCAAATAGTACTTTTCCCCAACTTACGGGGTATCGACATACTTGGGAGAAATTGCACAACACATTTTATGGTCCATTTTCTCCTGTTACCCTTGTGAAAATAAAGAAATTTGGGTCTAAAGTAAAATGTTTGTGAAAAAAAGTTAAATGTTCATTTTTTCTTCCACATTACTTTAGTTCTCATGAAGCACCTGAAGGGTTAATAAACTTCTTGAATGTGGTTTTGAGCGCCTTGAGGGGTGCAGTTTTTAGAATTGTGTCACTTTTGGGTATTTCCTGTCATGTAGACCCTCAAAGTCACTTCAAATGTGATGTGGTCCCTAAAAAAATGGTTTTCTAAATTTTGTTGAAAAAATTAGAAATTGCTGATCAACGTTTAACCCTTATAACTTTCTAGCAAAAGAAAATGATGATTCAAAAATTGTGCTGATGTAAAGTAGACATGTGGGAAATATTATTTATTAACTATTTTTTGCAACATAACTCTCTGATTTAAGGGCAAAAAAATTTAAATATTGAAAATTGTAAAATTTTCTACATTTTTGCCAAATTTCCATTTTTTTCACAAGTAAATGCAAGTCATAACAAAGAAATTTTACCATTATCATGAAGTACAAGAAAACAATCTCAGAATCAGTGGGACACGTTGAAGTGTTACAAAGTTATAACCTCATAAAGAGACAGTGGTCAGAATTGAAAAAACTGGCCCGGTCATGAAGGTGAAAACAGGCTCGGGGGTGAAGGGGTTAAAATAAATATAATCTCTTTTTTTTATAAATACACATTTGGTATCACTTTGTTCAGAAAAGTCTGATCTATCAAAAAATAAACATAATTAAACATTATGAGCAGAAAAATTTAAGAACCCGCAAATTACATTTTTTGTTGGTTATTGCAATATCCCCAAAAATGCTGTAATAAGCAATCAAAACATCACATCCATCCCAAAATGATATAAAAAAAACTACATCTCATGCCAGAAAAAATAAGCTGTTGCACAGTTCCATCGACAGAAAATTGAAAACGTTATGAGACTCGGAAAATGGTGAAAAAAAATGCAAAACTTTTTTTTTAAAACTTCTGGGTTTTTTTTACCATTAAAATAGTCAGTAAAACTGGACGTCTGATATTGCTGTAATCATAATGATGATGAGAATCATATTGAAAAGTGATTTTTACTCTACAATGTATGCCATAAAAACAATTCGCAAAAGACTGCCAGAATTTTATTTTTTTCACAATTTTTCACCACTTGAAATTTTTTATCCATTTTCCAGTATACTACATCGTAAAATCAAAGTAATCATGTGTCTATGTGGACAGAAAAATAAGCAATGTTGCTCTGGGAATAAAGGGAGGTAAAAAATTAAAACATAAAAATGGAAATTGGCCGCTTTGTGAAGGGACTAAAAGAGCGTGGCAGGTTTACAACAACTTTGCTGATTCCTTACAGAATGAACATCCTACCTGTCCATGAGTTGTGTCTGGTGTTGCAATGAATGTAGTAAAGTTGCAATACCGCAAACATCCTGTGGCGCTGTTTCTGGAGGAAAGCAGCTTTGTTCTTCTAATCCTGGACAATCACTGGCTACTAGAGATGAGCGACTTTGCCTTTTTTAGGGTCGAG
>VIAB01009603.1:70780-88350 GCA_009801035.1 Oophaga pumilio | reverse complement strand
TCAGTCAAGATGGGGTGCAGAGTCAACATTAATAAGAAAAAAAATACTTTTTTGAAATAACCAAATGGCTGCAATTAAACAAAGAGTGAAAAATTTAAACGGGTCTGAATACTTTCCGTACCCACTGTAGAACACCACAAAAAAGCCAGACTCCTATTACAATGCATCCTTTTTATGGAAGGATTTTTTTTTGCAGTTTCGCTGTCCATGATTGCAAAAAAAAAATATACAAATCAACCATAAATAACCCCCCAAACATAAAAAAGGGTTGATACAAATCATCTGGTGGTTTATACAATTTTCATCTTCCACCTTTCAAGCATGTATACCTTCTTTCATTGCAAGAAATTGTGTACACTTCGACCCTATTGTTTATCCATGATGCCCTGCAAACAACTTTATTAAAAAAAAACAAAAAAAAAACGGAGTTTCACAGAATTGTATAAATCATAAAGTGCCAGTGCTTTGTGCTAAGGGATACAGTTTCTGCAGTGGCTTAAATGAGGATTCATAATATTTTATATGTCCCCAACTTCAAAGCACACAATACAAAGAAACACCGTTGATATAATCAAGAATATAGTATGCATCCAAATTTATACTGCAGACCAGTTTGTAATGGCATAGGATGAAAATAACATGCGGGTCCTACTTATCCCCAATTGAACGCCTCGACGCGTTTCCCATGTGCGGTTCGTCAGGAGGCCCAGATTAAAGATCGTATGTGGTCATAACTCGGATACACATTTCATCAAACTCCAGGCCAATAGAACCAGTACAGCACTCTTGCTAAAGTAACATCATATACCATCCAAGATTTCTCATCTAAACCTTATTGGCACAACTATTGTACTTGTTCCCCCGTATTTGGATGATTACACAAGCCATACAAGATGTTATTACCCACTACGGAAAAGAGTGCAGCTCTAATCTCAGAAAAATTGAGATCAGAGATCCCTCTATCCATAACAGAAGTAATAACCAAAACATCAACCCACTCATCTATTGAGTTTACCATAGCACTGAGACTAAACAGTCTAAATTTTACTCAATCAGGTCCCCATGATACAGTTTCCCCAACTTACCTGCTCAAAGTTGTTAGAATATCCCTCACCCCCTGATCTCAACTTAACTGCTCTCCATCATCCCAATTTATTACTATTGATGAAACGTTCACTCATATTTCATGATGCATTTAGAACAGGAGCGTAACTATTGAGCTCACAGAGGATGCAAATGCAACTGGACCTGTGTGAGAGCCGACAGCAGAGTCTAAATTAGCTGGACGCATGTCTGGGGACCTACATTCAGCTGAAATACATTGTGGTGCAGACACTCGTCATCCAATCAGAGAGTGTTGTTGTTAGCCCTATTACTCCTATTGTGCATATGCTTTTTCATTTCTCTTCCCCAGATGTAAGATTGCCGGTTGAACAATTCTGTTAGTTGCTGCCCACAGTTCCAGTTTGTTGAGATCTTTTTGAATCCTCTCTCTCTCTTCTCTAGTATTAGCTATCCCTCTAAGCTTTGAGTCATCAGCAAATTTAATCAGTTGACCTTCAATTCCTTCATCTAAATCATTGACACAGATGTTGAACAACACAGTGCCCAGGACAGAGCCCTGTGGTACCCCACTTGAGATATTCTTCCAACTGGGTGTGCAGCCATTTACGACCACTCTTTGGGTCCGATCACTAGGCCAGTTATGAATCCACCTAACAGTTGCCTTCTCTATTCCATACTTGGTCATTTTTTCAATAAGGATGGTCAGTGATTCAATCATAGAAGGAAATTAATTTAGTCTGACATGACTTATTAGTTACAAACCTAACCTATGCTGGCTCTGATTAATTACTCCATTCTCATCCAGGTACTTACATACATGTTGTTTAATAATTTGTTCAAAGATCTTTCCTGGTATAGAAGTAAGGTTCACAGGCCTATAATTCCCTGGGTCCATTTTATTCCCCGTTTGATGATGGGGACAATATTTACTCTTCTCCAGTCTTCTGGGACTGCTCCTGTTTTCCAATAATTTTCAAAGATTATGAAGTGGTTCAATAATTTCCTCTGCTATCTTCGACAGTACCCTATGATGTAATTCATCTGAACCTGGAGACTTGAATTTATTTATGTTATCTAAAGCCCCCGTCACACTAAGCGAGATCGCTAGCGAGATCGCTGCTGAGTCACAGGTTTTGTGACGCAACAGCGACCTCAGCAGCGATCTCGCTAAGTTTGACACGTACCAGCGATCAGGCCCCTGCTGTAAGATCGCTGGTCGTGTCAGAAATTCCTGGACCTTTCTTTGGTCGTTGAGATCCCGCTGGGTAGCATGCATCGGTGTGTTTGACACCTTTTACCAACGATCTCACTAGCGACTCAGCACTGAGACACATAGGAGACATATCGTTACACAGGTCGCTACGGGTCGCCGACGCAGCAACGATCCCTGCCAGGTCGTATCGTTGTCGGGATCGCTGTTGCGTCACGGAGTGTGACGGTACCCTAAGTGTTCCCTCACTATCTCTCTGTTTATAGTGTGGATTCTTCTATTCCTTCAATAGCACAGTGAAGATTAGTTGATGTTACATTTACTTTCGGAGAGAACACAGATTCAAAATAGGAATTTAAAAGTTCGGTCTGCTCAATATCATTTTTTATCACTTCACCACTTTCATCCTGTAAAAAGCCTATAAAATCTTTGACTTTTATTTCTCACATAACCCCAAAATCCTTATTGCTTTTGAGTCTCTTGCAAGCCTTAATTCATTATCAGCTTTAGATAATTGATTGGGTGCCCTGCAGGTTCTGCAGACAGCATTATATTCTTCTTTAGATATGCCTCTTTCCATTTGATTAACATTCCATTCTTCCTTTTTAACATTTGTTTAAGCTCTGTGTTCATCCATCCAGGTATCCTTAAATGCTTTCTAGTCTTTCCTCTTTTAGGGATTGTTAACAATTGTGTTTCAAGAATCTTATTTTTCAAAATTTCCCATCCTTCCTGGATATTTTTGTCCTTACGGACATCCAGCCTTTGGTTCCCTCCTATCTTCTGAATTCCTTAAAATCTGCCTTTCTAAAGTCCAACCTTGAAGTCTGAGTCTTCGCAGGTCTTCCTCGTCTAGTTATCCAAAATTCCATGATGGCATGATCGCGGCCTTCTGGTGTCTCAACCACCCTTAACTCCTTGTTTATAAGGATTAGATTCAAGGAAGTAAAATCCATTGCTTTCTCCTCTACTTATTGGAAGATAAAATTGTCAGCAAGAGGATAAGAATTTGTTGGACCTGTTACTTTTGCCTGAGAGAGATTCCCAACAAATGTCTGGATAGTTGAAATCTTCCGTAATCACCATGTCATATATTTTTTTTTCTTCACTACTTGGCCATCTAATGCATAAAGCGTTTATTATCTTCAGCTTGCCCAGGTGGCCTATAGTAAACACCTACAATGGTGTCCTTTCTGTTGTCCTCTTCATGTATACTTACCCAAACAGTTTGAATAGAACTCCAAGACTCTGAAGCTTGAATCTCTGTGGAGATATTTTCTTTTCTAACATACAATGCAACACCTCCTCCCCATTTATTAAGTCTGTTTCTTGAAAATAAGTTGTATCCTTCTAGGCTTGTATTCCAATCATGTGTATCGTCCCACCAAGTTTCAGTGTTGCTAATCATATTTCTTTTCCTGCATTCATAGCTCCAGTTCTCCTTGTTTGTTGCCCTTGCTGTGTGCATTTGTACAGAAACATCTTAGTTTGTGGTTTCTCTCTCTCTAATACTTTTATTATTCTGATTTTTTTTGTCTTTGTTCTTCCTTTCCACTTCTAATAGCAGAGTTCTCAATAGTATTTGTTTTCTGTATGGTTTTCCCTGGCCTTTTGCTTGCCTTTCCACAAAGTTCTAGTTTTAAGCTCTCCTGATGAGTGTGGCAAGGTGACTTCCAAATATGTCTTTTCCAGTCTTGATGAGCTGCAGCCCATTTCTAGCAAGTAGTCCATCGTATAGGCAATTCACTCAGTGATCCAGGAATCCAAATCCTTGCTTACGGCACCATCGTAGTCAGTTGTTTACCTATAGAATCTAGTTCCACCTCCTTGTTCCATGGACAACCACTGGGAGGATGGATGAGAAGACCACCGGCGCTCCCAGTTCTTTTAGTTTCTTGCCTAAGTCTTCAAAGTCACTGCAGATTGTTTCCAGGTCCATTCTTGCGGTGTCATTTGTCCCCACATGTATTAGTCATCTGTAAGTGTGAAGAGTCCTAATATCCTGTCAGATACATCTTTGATTTTTGTACCTGGAAGACAGCACATTTCTCTTGAGGTTATATCAGGTCTGCAGATATCAGCCTTTGCTCCCCTCAACAGGGAATCCCCCATGACAACCACTCTCTGTTTCTTCTTCACAACATTTTTCTTTCTCCATCCAAGAGGACTCACAATGCTTAAAAGGTTGTTCTTTGCGGGCAAGGGCTAATCTACTTGATGACACTTGCGAGGCTGTGAACATGTATCATGCATTGCAGTTCACCAATGGCTACTGGTCTCTTTCATGTTCTTAATGTTTATATGATGCTAGAGCGGTGAAGATCATGCCAAAATTCAAGTGGTTTTCCGATGTGCTCCTTTCCGCTGCAACAGCCAAATTCCAGACTCATCACTTCTCACAGAATGCACTAGGAATATGCAAATGATCTACGAAGGAATTCTACCCTGGTTTTAACCTTTGTGTATTCCTTATTCTCTCCCCTCCTTTTGCTACTCAGGTTCTTAATGCATTATTTTTTTGTGCTCTAATGTTTAGTAATAATTGCCTGACTTTTAACTGTTAAATATCAGTAAAAACTTATTGGAACTAGAACACAGTTTTACAGCCCAAATATACATTGATTTACTGGTTAAAAAAATAAATAAAATAAATTGATGTATACTGGTCAGGTCTCCTTCCCTGTTATCTGCTATTTAAGCCAGGGAGAAATGAAATATAGTGGTATTCAGTAGTATGATTAGTAAAATCAGTACAAAGCTTACCTTCAATTTTAGGGGATCCATGTCTTTAGTAATTTCTTGTCTTCTCATTTCAGCGATTGTCTTCGGACCCTTTCTGTCAGTTTTTGCAGAAAATCCCTGATTGGTGAGCAAGTCACCAAAGTCACTCTCGGTCACTTTTGGTTTTGGCCCTTTAAAAAAAATATTTTTTAAAAGGAAAAAAATAGAACTAAAAATATAAATAAAAAAGCAATTTTTGCTTACCAAATCCTGGTGCCCTTATTCCTCTTTCTTCTCTGCCACCAATCACACTAAAATTTACAATGTAATTGGGCTTTGTGTTGATGCCAGTTTTAGGCTGAGACTGCCATGAAGTATTTGTGGTTTGTGGTTTAGCAGCAGGTTTGGAATTGTTATTTTGAAATGACTTTTCATTGGCCCGGGCAGAAAACGGTGTGGAAGATGCTAAAAAAGAAAAACTTCTTAAGAGCTAAATTTGACTTTTTTTTTTTAACCTACCGGTAGTTAAGTTAGGAGACATACATAAAGGGGCATGCATACATAATGGAAGGTAAACGAGGAGTGAAAAAGGTCAGACACTGAAGTCTGGAGTTGGATCAAAAGCCATGTAGATCTCTTCTTTGATTTGGATTAGGCAGCTTTACTTTACTGGACTTATCTCTAGGACGTTGAGGCGGCACTAACCAAAAGCATTGCATTACCTTTGTTTTGGAATGAAGAGCCTATACTATTAAGATCCGAAAATGGGTCAAAACTGGAGGGCTTTGCTTGAACAAAGGATGAACTTGAAGATGTGCTCATCTGGCTGGTTGGTGTAACAGATGAACCTAAGAGATTGAGAAGCAAATTAAAGAAAGTAAAAAATGTTTAAGAAAAGAAGCTTCAGAATTGTAATTTCACTAGTATTTGAAATGTGTACTAAAACGAACAGGTCAGCAGAGAGGACAGCACCTTTCTACACTGAATACCTGTCAAAAATCACAGTGCTCAAAGTCCAACCAGAACTTTGTAGCTGCTGCATAGTTCATGTCTTTTCTGCGTTATCAATGTAAATGTTAACTTTCTATATTTGTGCAGAGCGGTTGTCCTGTTGTGGAGCTGTAGAATTGTGCGCTGAGACCTTCAGCTGGCTTTCTACTACTGAGCCCATATCGTTCAGCAGGCAGCCACTAGGATGAACCATACACACTGGCTACGATTTAGTCATTGTTCAGTTACACTTTACTGAGGGGCTTTCTGAACATTTCTAAAACAGAACTAAAAGCTGCTGGAAGGCAACGAGGATCTCTTCTAATAAGATATAGAATACATTTTATTGTATTGCACTACTAACTAAAAGTATACTACAGCTACTACGGAGTATGATGTATCCACAAAAAATACATTGCCTATAAGATTTTGAGGCTATGACGACTGATATCTCAATTGTAGCGAAATTCGCACTGCACACACCCAGACTTGTTGAGGTGCAAGTGGACCGGAGGTAGACTCTCAATGTACAAGCAGACAGAATTCACTGCACGGTCAAATTCATGCAGAATTCTAAAGTTTATTCACACAATGTAGTGAAAAATGAAAAATTCAAAGAGGCGTTTTTCGATTTGAATAAATCTTTCTCTATCGCTCAATGCACGACACAGGGGTCATGGAAGAGTCTCTAATAGCACTATTGCGATGTTGCGACGGCCAAAAAAAGGTATTTATGGTATTCTTTTTATCGTTACGCCGTTTACCAATCAGATAAAATATATTTGATTTTGATTGATCTGACTTTTACGAACATAGCAACAACAAATGTGTATTTTATTTTTTGGTTTTATTTTTAATGGGGCAAAAGGGGGGTGATTCAAACTTAGAATTTTTATATATACATTTTTTTTCTTTACATTTTACTGTATTCATTAGCCCCCTTGAGGGACTTGAAGCTGTGATCATCTGATGGCTTGTGTAACACATAGCGGCGCATCAGCTCTGCTATGTATAATGAAAATCATAATCTATGAATGCCAGCTAAAAAAGCTGGCTTTAATAGTAATATCATAATGACAGACATGGGGGTCTTCAGTAGACCCCAGGCTATCATTATCATGGCAACCAATAGACACCACGCGATCAAGTCACAAACATGCTGATGGTGTGTGAAATGAAACGCTAGCAAATGTAAAATGCAGCTGTCTGATTCACAGAGGCATTTAATAGGTTAAAGGCTGCTGGCGGAGCACCCCTCCGCTCATGACTGTTAAGGGCAGATGATGGCTGAATGTATCAGCCATCATCTGGTGAGAAAGATGCTGGATTGGAGTGCGAGCCCACATCAAAGCAGCAGTCATAAGTACGTCAAATGTCAATAAGGGGGTGTTCCCAGTGCGAGACATGAAATGACTCTCTGCTCGCCTGATCTACATGTCTCACACTTGTAACACCGCCCCTTTTCATTTAAACCCTTCACCACCTTGTGATTTTCCGTTTTTGTGCTTTCGTTAGAGTCAACATAGCTGAATGAGGGCTTGTTTTTTGCGGGACGAGTTGTACTTTTGAATGACACCACTGATTTTTTTTTTATTTTTTTATTTCATATAGCGTACTGTAAGACAGGAAAAAAAAATTTCAAATGTGGTAAAATTGCAAAAAAAAGTGCATGCAATTCTACAATTGTTTTTTGGGTTTTTTATTTACTATATTAAGTTTATGATAAAACTGACCCGGTAATAGAATTCTCCAGGTCAGTGCAAGTACGCAGAGCACAAACATATGTAGCTTCTTTTTTACATAAGTGGTAAAAAAAATTACGAAATTTGTAAGAAAAAAATTAAAAAAAATAGAAACCTAATTACCGGTAATTTGGTTTCTAAGAACACTCCACAACAGCAACACAGCAGGTTGCCTCTCCATCCTAATTAGGGACAAAAAACACAGAGGTTTAAATAGCCCCTCCCCTCCCTCCATTTTTTGTGTTTTTCTAAAGGACCACACCAGTATGAATGCTTCCAATATTTAACAAAGAATCACAAAATCATAAAGAACAAAAGGGGAGAGGGGATTACCTGTGCTGTTGTGGAGGATTATTAGAAACCAAATTACCTGGAAGTCTAATTCTATTTTCTCTAATCCGCTCCACGACAGCACCACAGGAGAAATACCAAAGAAGAACGCTAGTGAGGGACAATTGCCTGGAGGACTTTACGAGCAAAGGCCATATCTTTGATAAACATTAACACTAGAACTACTGAGGTAGTCATTTTGACTACTTCGCACATAGTGAGAAGTAGTCAAAATGACTATCCAGTAGTTCTAGTGTTAAATCTAATCGATAGTGCTTAGTAACGGTGTGAACCGAGGGCCAGGTGGCGGCTCGGCCGATCTGCTTGATGGATGCGCTAGCTCTTTCGGCTGAGACAGACATAGCTCTAGTGGAATGAACTTTCAGTGATTCTGGAGGAGACACAGGATTCTATGAATGCTTTCTTGATCCAATTTGCCAGAGAACGTTTTGAAGCTTTTTCCCCCATTATTTGGGCCATAGTACTGGATAAAAAGGTTCAGATCCCTTCTCCAAGCTACTGTTTTTGTTCCAGATAGTAGAGAACAGTCCTCCTGATGTCTAATGAATAAAACTCCATTTCTCTACTGTCCTTAGGATTTTGGCAAAAGGAAGGGACGATTATTTCATGGGACACATGGAAATCTGATGCTATCCTGGGCAAAAAAGATGAGTCTAGGCACAGCACCATCCTATCCTCCAGGATTCTCAGATAGAGTATCCCTAATGGATAATGCCAGTATCTCACAGACTCTCCTTGCAGTTGTTATGGCTACCAAGAAATCCACTTTTCAGGATAATTTGTTCATTGAATTTGGTTTATTGGTTTGAAAGGCAGCATAGACCGTTGAGTACCAAATTCAGGTCAACAAGGTAGAACTACATTATATTTCCTCAGTTGTAATCTAGAGGCTGCGGCCATGAATATTTTTATCAATCGGTGATCTGCCAAATTTTGGTCAAAAAAGGAACTTAAGGCTGACACCTGGGACTTGATAGTACTAGGTTTTAGCCCTTTTGACAGACCCTCTTACAAAACGTTCAATAACCTGACTGTCTGGACGAGATGGATCTAGCGAAGTAGACCACACCAAAGTGAAGGTTTTCCCTATTTTACTATAGATGGCATTTGTGACCCATTTTCTGCTTCTTTGCAGGTTATGTATGACAATGTCAGAGAGGCCTCTAGCTTTCAGGATCGAGGCTTCAGAAGCTGCCTGGATGATATATCGAACCTTGATGTAGAAGGTCATGGTTTGGAGGAACGATTAGAGGATCCTCCAATTTCAGGATATTCAATGCCCCCAACCAGCTCTTTTTTGACAACAGAGGTGCTAATGATTTTGACTTTCTCCAGTCTGATTTTTTGTAATGTCCTTGGTAACAAGGGAATTGTAGGAAATGCGTAGTCCAACCTGAATTTCCAAGGGTGTGCGAATGAGTTTACCTTTGCCACAATATTATTTGGATTCAGGGAGAAATATTTATGAATACCCCCATTTCTTGGTTAGCATTTGGAAAATTTCGGTACTCAGGCTCCATTCTTCCTGATGTATATCTGTGAGACATCAAACAGATGCCCAAATTTTGTGCTCCCTTGATGTTTTAAGTGAGTCACTATGGTCATATTGTCTGAATAAATCCTGACATGAGTTCCCTGCAGTAAGGATTTTGTTGATTTGAGGGTTTCTTCTACAGCTCTTATTTATCTGAAGTTTGAACATTGCCCGTCCATGTCGTTCGGCTGGACACATTGGAAGGTGACCCAAGATAGAACTGCTCCTCAATCACTCTTGCTGGCATCTGTTATTATTGATGAAAGGGGATGCTGAATCCAGGATGATCTTTTCGCCTGATTTTCTAGGCTGAGCCACCATTCGATTGACGCTTTTACATGATGAGATACATGTATCCTTCCACTAAGTGAACATAGAGATCTGTCCCAGTGTGAAAAGATGAAGTTCTGAAGGACTCCTGTACAAACAAGAGCCTTGGGAACTGCCTGAATGCATGATATCATGGATCCCAGGACTGACACTATCTTATAGATACAGTCTTTCAATTTCTTAAAGTATAAGTGTTTGGGTACCGGAAGAGGAGAGGTTTAGTAGAATCCCTAAGAAGACCATCTAGGTGGAAGGAGCCAAATCTGATTATTTTCCAATTAATTATCCATTCTAAACATGTTAGAATTTGAAGTGTTGACTGGAGATGATCTCTGAGACATGGAATAGAGGAAGCTATAATTTAAAAAAATAAATAAAAAATCGCGCAAACGGATGATGCATATTTCTTGCTTCCTGACGAATGCTACCTCTGCCATAAGTTTTGTGAATATGTGAATATTCGAGGAGCTGAGGAAATACCAAAAGGAAGGACGCTGAACTGAAAATTAAAAAGTTCCTTTCTTTGTGTGATTGCAAATCTTCAATACGCTGGATGTATGGGCACCTGATAATAAGGATCCTGTAGGTAAATAGTTGCCATGTCTCTGCCTATTAATGGGACCATGGATCTTATATATTCTATTTTGAACCTTCTGTATGTAATATGATGATTTAGGCTCTTTAGATTTTTGATAAGAAATCCAAATAGGGCCTGCAAAATTATCAGAAATAGACGGGGAATAATGGCCTTTGACCTGTTCTAGATCTGGAACTGAAGAAATCACTCCAAATGCCTGCAAGTTCTTGAAGCCCTGAGATTAGGAACTGTAACCTTAGAGATGGCAGGGATGTTACCACCAGCTTTTGTGGGAGGAAGGAGGAAAACTAAATTTTTGTCCCCACTGACAGATTCCAGAATTCTCGGCCTTTATCTTCTGCCACTGTCAAAAAAAAAAAAAAAAAAAAAAAAAGGAAATTCTGCCTCCTACTTGCTCGGCATCAGTCTTTCTTGACGCCGGTTCTGAAAAAAAATCCCTTCCTCTACCTCCTTTGGGGTAACTCCAGTGACCTTACTTTCCCTTCCCCCTGTATGGGTCAAAGGCTATGGCAGACAAAACGATCTTCTCTTGAAGACCTTTGCTGATAAGAAGTTGTCGCTTCCTGAACAAAAGGTCTTCAAGAGAAGATCGCTTTTCTAACAGATCATCTAGGGCTGGACCAAATACGTTATCTCTTCTGAATGGGATAAAGTTGTCATCAACACCATATCCACATCTTTAACCAGAGGGCTCTCCTAGTGGCATTTGATAGGACTGAAGCTCTTGCTGCTATCCTGACAGATTCTACCAAAACATCAGCTAAGAACCCTGTTACCTTCTGAAAGAGCGGTAATGATGCCAGCAGATCTTCTCTAGGAGTGGCCCCACTGGTATGATCTTCTAGTTGTTGTAACCAACGGAACATGGCCCTTGTTTTACAGGTGGAAATTACATTTGATTTCAGAGACGTCGCAGATGTCTCGCAAGATTTCCTGAACAGGCTCCATCCATTTTCCATTCCAGCGTGTCTGAGCTAAAAAGAATCTTTAAACGGCAGTGTAGTTTTATTTGCTACTTTAGCCATTTCAGAAATTTTTGTCCACCATTTGGCTATGTCCTCATCTAATAGTAGTGTATCCTTTAGTTCTCCAGGGATGTTTAGACGGATCTCAAGGAACTACCACTAATCCAGAATTAAATTCTATACATTATCAAGAATAGGAAACACCATCTTCCTTTTTTATCTTAAACCTCTGATCATTCCATCCTGGATTGTTCAATTCGTTTTCTCTTTTTCTACTCCTATTGTCTATCTTACTGCCGATAAGAGCTCCTCCATATCTTTTGATGAGGAAAAAAAAAATTGTTATCATCCTGGTCTATACTGCAATTCGGGGTAACTTCTCCATCTTCCAGCCATTCCTCAGGGACTGATACTTCTGTTTCAGAATCTGAACTCTCTCTTGGGTCATACTTTCTCTATTTGTTCCCAATGGTGCTCCTGTAAAGGACTGAGAGAAGGAAGATTGAATCTGCTGAAGCACCATAAGGGAGGGCTGCTCCTCAATCTTTTCAGTGCACCGCTGGCTTAACAGCTTTTTTTTGTGAAGATGGGAATTTTCTATTACAAATGGCACATTTGCGATTTGTAGTCTTACCTTTAACCTTTGGGGCAGGATCCTTGTCCCCCTACAAGAAATGGGAGATAAAAGGAGATCGGATCCTGCACCAAAAGCGGACCTATCCATACCAGGGATACTCACTGTGCCTGGGTGCGCACAGGGCTCTGCAGATGCAGCTCCTAAGAAAGACAGACAACCCATATTAGAACCACAGTCCTACTTTAAGGTGTCTTCAGTTAGGGTCAGTTATAGACCAGAGACCGTGACTCGGCGCGCTCCCATCCTATAGAGACTTCATCAGTACAGGTCCTGCAATGATTGAGCACCTGGATGCAGTTTGGACGCCTATGAAATTCAAATTACCAGTCAAAACGCCATGCGTTCCGCCCTGGAACGCAACCGGAAGCAACCTGACACGCCCAGACTCCGGCGGCTCGTGTCACTCCATGTGCACACATAGTACGCCTGGAGACAGCAGGTAAGGAGGAGAAGCAAGATGCAGGATGAGAAGCTATGGGAGGACCTCAGTCTGCTACCATTAAAACGTGGCCCTTAGGCGCAGGAGAATGGTGCAGTCCCATTCCAGAAGGCACGTGAGCCGCAAATGGGGGAGGAAGGCAGCTCAATCGACCCCAGGATGCCTGGCTATTAGCATGTATTAATCATGGAGTGCCTGATCGCAGGCCACAGCACCCCAAAAAACCTCTTAATGCACCTAGTGACAGGAAAACCACTGAGGATGGAGGGATGGGAAATTTAAACCTCTGCATTTCCTGTCTTTAATTAGGATGGGGAGGCAACCTCCTGTGGTACGGTTGTGGAGGGGAATTTGCTTAAGTTGCCATTTTCTGAGACCCGTAGAGTCTCCATTTTTCAGGATCTGGGGCTTGGTGACGGCTTATTTGTTGCGCCCTGAACTGACATTTTTATTGATGATATTTTGGTGTAGCTACAATGTTTTAATTGCCTGTTATTGCATTTTATTGCAATGTGCGGCGGCCAAAAAAACCCAATTCGCACATTTCTGAACACAACAATACCAATTTTTCTTTTTCTTAATTGTTTTAGTTTCAAGGGGGGGTGGCATTGTATTTATTATGTATACCCCACCTCACATGTAAAGCGCCATGGAATAAATGGCGCTATAATAAATAATAATAATAATAATTTGAACTTGTGTTTTTTTTTTTATCTTATTTTTTACTGACTTCAATAGACCCTTTAGGAGAATTGAAGCTGTGATCATGCGATTGCTTGTGGTACACATAAGCAGTGCTTGAGAGCTGCTTTGTGTATCAGAAATCACGGGCCGGCGTTCATAGGAGATTCATAATGATAGCGTTTTCTGCAGACCCCCAGCTGTTATGACAACACATCGGTGCCCCGCGATCATGTGACGTGTGGCGATGGGCGAAATTTGTGACACGCTTCAAGACGATGCTTGCTAACTGACGTTCTCAGTGATTGACAGCGGTATTTAACTGGTTAACAGCTGCAGGTGGTGACTGTTAGAGGCATATGACAGCTGATCAGATCAGCTGTCACGTGAGGGGGAAGATGCAGGCTCAGCGTTAGAGCCCGCATCAAAAGGCAGGGACACTACCTTGCATGCACCTATACGTCCAAGGTCGTAAAGGGGTTAAAATGAGTTATGTAGGCAGATTCTTAGAGAGATCTAAGTCTGGTCCATACATCTTAGCAACTCACTTACATATAGAAAAAACATGGATTTCTCTGGAATAAGACAAAAGATTGCAGATATCAAGTTATTTTATTCAGCTTCCTATAACCCACATGACCAAATAGTCGGCTTAGTAGGGTTGATCCTACTTGCAGGTTCTCTTTAGCCATCAGTGGTTTGATCTGAGTCAATGTTATTATTGCATTTACACAGAGGTAACAGGGCATTTGAAAAAGTACACCGGTCTAGACATTTACAGAAGTGAGCTGTGACTAGGAGATTTGTTGTGAAAGCTGATGATTTATGATGGTATCTCTTCAGAAGATGAAAAGGAGAGGCTGAGGGGTAGCGAGGGGAGAAGCCAACTGCTGCTTTTGGAAATTGCCTCTTCAGAGAGTAAGTTGACTTGAACTTTAGTGCAAGTAAAAATCCTAAAAGTTAATATCAACCCTTTAACGAGCCTTGCCATAGGTTTGGCTTCTATCCTAAGTCATAAGTTATATTTCAAGGCTCGTTAAAGGGTCAATATTGACTTTTAAGATTGTTACTTCCAACAGGTGGCACTAGAGTTCAAGCCCTCTTCCTCTCTGAAGAGACAATTTGCACATTTAATTTCCCAGAGGAGCAAGCATGGCATATAAGTCTCTGCACTCTGACATGCCAGGCCCGGCATGTCACTCTCCACAAGGAGAAGCGTTACCCATTAGATCCCAACAGCTACATAAAAATTAATGGAATGGAAAGAGCCGAATTGGATGTTACTACAGGGCCAGGCTACATGGAAATCATCTGCACACTTTCATTGCAAAAGAATGAAAACAGATACACAGCATTACAATAAGCAAGTTAGCCACAGACTTGCTTTATCTAATTAATTAAACCAATTTAGGAACAACCCTTTCAAAGGGATTCTGTCAGCAGGTTTCTCAATGGAATCTGAAAGCAGCATGAGGTAGGGACAGAGACCCTGATTTCAGCGGTGTATCACTTAGTTTACTGGTTGCAGCAGTTATAACGGAGTCACAGTTTTCTCTGTTATAGATTTAGCAGGGCTGAGATGTTCAGCTGTGTATAACCCCACACAAACATCTTTCTGTGTGCATTGTACAGTGACAGAAAGCTGCTCATAGTGCTGGGGAAGTGGTGTGGTTGGATTAGTATGCACAAGGTCAGTTGTCCTATAGTGATACTCTCCCACTGATAAAAAAAAAAAAACAGTTGTACTGAAAAAACAAAACATAACATAGCCTATTAAGTTACTCATCACTAATCAGGCTCTCTTCCCCGACATCATGGTGCTCTCAGATTAACAAGAAAAAACAGGTGACAGATTACCTTTAAACTGACACATCGTTATGCATAGGTATGTAATCTTTATTATAACAATAAGAATAATAGCATCTTATACCTTCAAAGGACGATTTCTTGGACTTTGGAAGAAACACATTGGGTTTAGAAGGCTCATTCCATGAATTCCATCCTCCTAAAAGGTCTGGATTGCTGGCAGAAGAAACTATTCTTGAGTGCGTTGTTGGAAAATTATCTTCTATATTTATATATATAGAAAAAAAGAAAAAAAAAGAAAGGTTAAATTGTAAATCAATGACCGGGATGTTACTGTCAGTTTTCAGTGCAATTGTGCGGCCAGTATTTGTAATAAAGTATTGAATGATGAATTTGTAAGGAACTGCTCACAAAGTATTTAATGTCATAATGGCCTGGATACAAGGATTAGAGTTTAGATCGTTAAAGTGTAATAGTCATTTTATTAAAGTTTTTATATATTACGAGCACAGGGTAGTGTGAGGGCTCGAATCGATCAGTTAACCCCTTAACAACCGTCAAAACGCCTTTTAGAGGTGGCAGTTAAGGGACCTTATTCCTCAGCGCAGCTTTTTAACGGTGCTGAGAAATAAGGGTATAGCGCCCCCAAGTGGTGAGAAAGTATCCAGGGTTTCAGGAACCTTGATGATCAGGGCCAGATATTCCAGTCCTTGTGATGTCAATGGCTGTTATTCACAGAATAATGGGGATCACAAAAAAAATTAAAGTCTGATTTAAAAATAATTTCTCTCTCCTATGACATGATCAAACATGTCAGAGGAGAGAGAAATGTGGTCCCTGAGCCCCCCACAGTACCCTAGGTTCTGGATCAGTGATTCCCCATACTCCCTCCTTCTGCCAAAGCAAAATGCTGGGAGCATCATCAGAGATTTTTAATTGGTCCATGACTTAATTACTATGATATCCTATTCAGTGATCAAAATCCCCATTATTACTAAATTTGGCAGCACTTGGTTTGTGCCTCTCTCTTCTCTTCTTGTAGTTGTGAGAGAGAAGAGAGATACAGCAAGCCATAGTGCTGTCCTGTCAGTGACAAATGATGTAAAGTAGACATGTGGGAAATGTTATCTTCTAATTATTTTGTGTGTTATAACTCTCTGATTTAAGGGCATAAAAACTTAAAATTTGAAAATTGTGAAATTTTCACCTTTTATCAAATTTTCTATATTTTCATAAATATATGCAAATCATATCTACCAAAACGTAACACTAACATGAAGTACAACATGTCATGAAAGGCAGCACCACGAGAGAGGGGATCCACCCTTTAAGGACAGGAAACCTACAGGCATAAAAGGGCAGACCTCTCTCCCGCATCAGTTGGATTACAGAGCACCTCCAATGAACTACAACTTCTGCCCGTACCACCAATCGCAACCTTTTTACACTAGTGAAAGTGCTCACCCACGCATGCCAGGAAGGAATATAAGGGTGCTGTCATGGGTTCAGAGAAAGTAAGAATTCAGGGAAGGACAAAAGCCAGGAGCACCCTTCTTCCAAAGGTGAGAGCAGAAAATGAACCCATATCCAGTCGATAATGCTTATAGAAAGTGGAAGGAAAATACCAGGTTGCTGCCTTACAGATCTGCTTGACAGAGACGTCCGATTTCTCCGCCCAGGAAGTTGCCAAGTCCCATGTGGAGTGAGCCCTCAGACCAAGTCCCGTGTGGAGTGAGCCCTCAGACCTACTGGAACTACTTGCCACTTGCAGAATAAGCTACAGAAATGGACTCCCTAATACACCTTTCCTGGGTCCCTGGAAGGACACAAACAAAGAACTATCCTTTTTCCAGTAATCAGTAACAGATTACTAAACATATTCTAACATCCAGTGTCTTCCTTCAGATTCTTTGAGCTAGCAAAAAAGGAAGGAAAAATTATTTCTTGTAACCTATGAAACCGGGATACCATCTTTCCGGCTTCAACGAATGTAGTGTGCCGAAACACACGTTGGGGTGGACGCAATCCAGGAGAAGTAGCTCTACATTACCTTTGTAAGTAGCATTACTACTCAATTTGACCTTTTTACATCACTACATAAAATGAAAGAAATTTCATTGTTGAATGCACTGCTAATATGTTGTCTTATTGTGGCCTAAATACCATTAGTATGACTATGTATAGTAATACCGTGGATCTATAGTGACACCTACTGGAGCTGTCTTGCACTAGCACTTTACTGATACAGTACATATTACATTGTAGTACAACTCCTCTTATGCACTTTATATAATCTTTAGTTCCTTTATACACCTGTATGAATAAATTCTAGTATTTTTTATCCATTCAATTGTTGTATTTAGCACTCAACATTTAGCCTTTTTTCTCATTCTTGACTACTGTCATTTTCATGTCTGGGTGTGCAGCCCTGGTTTTAACATTTTAATCTTTTTTTGTGTACATTGATGTGTTTATCTGTTATTGTCACCTGATGTTATTTA
>VIAB01009602.1:60917-78578 GCA_009801035.1 Oophaga pumilio | reverse complement strand
AGGAAAGCTGCTCCTCCAACCATCCGCCCCTCCTGGAGCGCGCCACATCTCTCAAACGATCCATAAGGTACTCGACAGAACTGCTCGCTGACATGCTTCTCTCTTCAGATTTTTCTCCAGAATGGCACCTTTCCCGCACTTTTCCCCTAAAAACACTCCTTAAAAACGCCCCTTTCCACCCACTTTTACCCATCCCCCAATTACCACTTCCAAATTCAAAAAACTCTACCCCACCAACCCCGAAAACCCCTCCCCCAGCTCCAATGCAGTCATGTGGGGCTTCCACGAATCTTCGCTCGCTGCAGCCCCCTCTTTATTAGAAATGAGCATTATATTCATGGAGAAGGGCCAAGAATCACAGTGACATTATATTATATCAGACACAAGGAAACATGCAAAGGGTGGGAGTAGATGGATTGAAGTTAAACAATATGTAATTTCATACTACACTGCAGTAATTTTGGATGTGGGAGACAAAGTGTTCAGAGAAGTGAAAGCCATGGAAAGAAGACAATAGGAGTAAAGAGACACGTTTCTAGATAATAGCAGTGTGCCACATGGTGGATATCATCCGTCAGACTAGTGATCCTGGGGAGCACAATTCTGTTTTAGCAGCACGAACACAGAGTCCACCGCTTGTTGTGAGGCACGTTAGTGAATGGTAGTGATTGCGTAGACTAAAAGGACCAGAGTGGGATTTACCGTGCATTTCAACTAATCAGGATGCGGGCACATGACCGGAAGTGACGTTGCGTGTGATGTGGTCAGGTCCTATGTGGCTGTATAGTTACCAGATTGCGATGTTTGCGAGTCAGCAGATAGAGGATGCGTTCCACAGCGAATTTCAGTAAGAAGAGTGCGGTAACTGGTAAGGATCAGCTAAAGCTAAGATTGCAAATGCAATAATTGTGGTCATAGGTGAAAAGTAGCATTGGAAAGTGGTGAACTATATTTGACTCTGTAAAGAGAAAAATAGACTATTAGATATATAATATCATAATAATAAACAAAAGACTTCTGGGGAGGAATGGTTATAAAATAAGTAATCTTCATGCGGTAATTAGTCACAAACAGAAAGCATACACAGGTTAGGCAAAGGTACTTATAGGAACAATTGGAGATCATAGTACCTGTTGACACCCTTTGGAGCCAATGCTTGTAGCTCACGGATCCAAAAGGCTTCCCTCCATTTAAGGAGTCGGATCCAATCATCTCCTCATCGCAGTGGGGGTACATGCTCAATAACTTGAAATTTAAGTTGTGTAATTTTGTGACCAGCTGAGATAAAGTGGGAAGGGAGGGGTAATAGAAGGTTTATGTATCTAATTGTAGATTTATGCTTGGATATATGATCCTTTACTGCTTGTGTGGTTTCACCTATGTATATAAGCCCACATGGGCATTTGATAAGATAGATTACATAGGGGGTATGGAATGTGAAGTAATCCTTAATGGTGTATTTTTTCCTGTGTATGGATGATGGATTAGAATTCCTTGTTGCACATTGTTGCACTGATTGCATTGGAGACATGGGAATGTACCTAGTTTCGGTGTTTGCAAAAATCTCTGTTTGGCACATTTGTGAGAGGTGCCCAAATCAGCGCATATGAGCGCATCTCTGATGTTAGGTACTCTTTTAAAACAAAGTAAGAAAAGTACCTGAAACTATTTAACTGTAGGGTAGGATGTATGTTGAATATTCCAATGTTTACGAATAGTTTAATGCAGAATGTAGGTGAAGAGGTGATATGTATGGACAAAGGGAATCCGATTTTGTGTTTTTGGACGAGTACTTATAAGGTGTATAAGGACCACTGAAGATTCTGTTAGGATATTTGGAGGGTAATCACTTTCAGAATTTTTTATGCATTTCATCCAATCTCTGGTCTCTAGTGGTTGGATCACTGACTATACGTTTTGCTCGTAAGATTTGCGACATGAAGATAGAGAGGATGATAGAATTAGGATGGAGGCTACAATAGTGTAATAAGCCATTCTGGTCAGTGGGTTTGACATATAGTTCAGTTGTTAAATACCCCTGGGTGTCTTTGAATATAAGTGTGTCAAGAAAGTTAAATTGTTGTGATTTGAAAGCCATTGTAAATGTTAGATTGCTTCAAGAGGAATTCAAGAACTCAAAGAAAGTATTAAGGGACACCAATGGGCCACCCCATACGCAGAAGATGTCATCTATGTAGCATCTCCATAGGAGACAATTTTCTTGATTTAGGTTATTGGGGTAAACAACCAACTCTTCAAATATGGACAAATAGCAATTTGTATATGGGGGCCACATTGGAGCCCATTGCAGTACCTTGGACCTTTAAATAAAAAGTATCTTGAAAGAGAAAATATTTTTTGGTAAGAACCATAGTTAACAGTTCAATGCAGAATAGCATAGTGAATGAAAATAATATATGGTACTTAGTTAACTTTTTTAATCAAAAAAATGCGCAAAAGCCATCCCACCCCTCCACGGTGACTGTAATTGGAAAAGTTTACACCTTTTATATCCACATTCTCAGTCTGTTTGGATTATGTGCATATAAAAGGTGTGGCTTGCCTTTCCTTTGAGCTGGGCATTATATTGATGTGGTCTCCCATGGCTGTGGTCCACTTGTTGGGCCTAATCCTTCTCAGCCCTTACTCTCATGCATGTCACTTGACAAATGGTAAGGTTTTTATATTAGAATTAGGACTGTCCCAATTACGGTCACTGTAAAGTGATGGGATGGCTTTCGCATTTTTTTTTTATCAAAAAACAAATAACTATGTACAGTATATTATTTTCATACATTGTTATTTATTAACTGCACGGTATTTAATCATTGTTTTTGTCATTTTTTTCTGTACAGTGGCTAGTGTGAACATGCGCTTACACTCTGCATGCACACCAGTTTATATCCCAGTTCATATCTTTGGGTATTCTCAGTCTGTCATGTACATATAGAAGGTGTAGCCTGTCTTTCCATTGAGCCTACTGATTGGGCCCAGCCCTTCTCAGCCCTTATCCACATACGTGTCACTTGACAAATGGTAAGGTTTTTAATATTAGAGTTAGGACTGTCCCAATTAGGGTCAGCGTGAAGTGGTGGGATGGCTTTCACATTTTTAATGAAAAAACATGTTAACTAAATACCGTATATTATTTTCATGCACTATGCTATTTATTTATTTATTTAGTGCAGGGTATTTAATCCTTATGTTTTTGTGTTTGTTTTTTTTTGCTCTCAGATAGGTAGCAAAAACCTGGTGACAGATTCCCTTGACATAGTTTAGCCTGACTGACTTGCATGTCAGACCTAGTCCTGCAGTCAATATTCTCCTGCTGATAAAACACTGATTTCATTGAAACTACAAAAAGTGACACATCCCTGGAATCAAACTTTCTGACCCTATATTGAAATGAGATTGAGATGCACTGAGCTGCATTACCAGGAATAGCCAAAACAAAGTAAGCATAATGCTTCAGTAATGAGCAATCGCTCTCCGATAAGGTGCTATCTGAGAATACTCATCACTACTTGGTATACAATGAAGTGTTTCAGGCCCTTATACAATTAAATGGTGGAGGTGCTAAAATTCGGATCCTGAGAATTTAATATTAATGGCCTGTTATAAAGGACGGATTATTAGAATTATTTCAGAAAACCCCTTTATGCAATATTAAAAGGTGCCTACACTTTTTCATGTTTTTAATTTGACCAGACATGAAATGCCCTGCAGATTGCTGGCGGTCTGTGTCTTGAAATCCCCTCTTGATTGCTCAAAACATCTGTCCGCTGTTCTTCTCCTTCATCAGCGCTGACATACAGCAGGGTAACAGGCCACGGCATCCTGTTTGTTGCAACTAATCTGGTTCTAGGTGTCATGTTCAAACATTCACTGGGAGAATAATATATCGGATTGGAAGCAATGGTCTCCCAGACCACGTTTCTCATACTCTTCGGGCTGACACGAGACGGACGTCTAATATCTCATCAGTGAGGTCTTACTTTAAGTAAAGATCTACTAATTCCCATTGAGCGCACAGTTGCCACTGTTTGTATGAGCAACATCTGTTGGAAGCAGCTGCTTTACCTTGAGTTTACAGAAAGCATAGATAATCACCAGCAAGCAGCTGCTCCCGTATACACAAAGGGCCTCATGTTTCACAACCGTCTCACGGAAAAGTGTCATTGTTGCCATCAGAGACCAATCACTGTGCAGCTCTCTTTTTCCCAGAGCATCTTTGCAAATAACTTCTTGCTACGGGGAACAATAACGCATGAACAACACACTTCCTGTGAGATCCTGCTGATTATCTACTTTGGTACTTTTACACACTCCATTGATTTCTGGAGTTTTAATAGGATGCTTTATCATGGTGGCAAAGAAATATATTTTTCATACGGAGAGGTAATACTTTAAATTAAGCAAAGTGTAATAAGCTCAATGGGTCATAATCAGATGTAAATATTCTCATATCTAATTATGGGCTGCTTAATTGGAACATTATTATAACTCTCCATTTAAAAGTAGCATGGAAAGATTACCTGCAGTCCCATGCAAAAGTAAATAAAAGGCTCTGTATACCCATGCACATAAATGTAATCTTACAAACAGAAACCATACTACTGAGAACAAAGAAACATTGTAAATAATAAGAAAAACTCTAAATATGCACAACCAAATGTGCGAAATAAGAATGCTATATCAGTCAAAATTAAAAGAAACAATAAAAGGAAGAAAAAGCAATACATAAAATAATAAGAACACATAGGTATAAAATGCATATTTTATTCAAAACAACAAATCAACACTCCATGATTAAAAACAAAGCAAAGCCAAAAGTTTTTGCAACCCTGACATCCTTATGGGATTCCATCATTTTCATTTTCAGAGTGCTAGGCAGCTGATTAGAAGAACCAATGGCTGCTGGTTTTTGGCACAAGGTTAGATAAAGTTGGGATTTTAAGCTATGAAATTGGCATCACCTGGCCTTTCCTGACGATGATAGTGAACAAGCCATAAACAAAACAGGCTAATTAAGGTCTGAAACCTTGGTCAAAGTTATCTGAGCACACAAATCTCCAAGGATGCCTAAATTTTACATCGGCCCACTTTCCTTTTTGTAATTTTTAAAATGTAAAAGATGAAAACATATTTTGTTTTGCCTAAAATACAAGGGAAATGTGTCATCTTTAACTTTAGGCCTTCCTTTAAGAGATCATTCCATCTTGAACTTGCTTAACTGTTCACAATAACAGTAATTTTCTCGTTTCATCTAGAATTACCATAAAATCAAAATGGTCTCTACATTGTTACACTGACTTCTGTCTTAGAATATTAATGGGACAGGTGCCTGTAAGCATGTACATTAGAAAGCTGTGTTCTGGAAACAAGCTAGTCCTTTTGTGAGCTTTTGTGGCTTTTGTGAGCGCTCACAGGCAGGGTCCTCTCTCCTCCTGTATCAGTTGGTGACTTGTTTTGTTCAAGCTTATTGTACTATCTTTTTGTTGCGTATACACTTTTTCACATGTAAAGTGCCATGGAATAAATGGCGCTATAATAACAATTATTAATAATAATAAAAAATGGTGGACAGCAGTGTAAACAACCTCTTCTTGCTTCAGTATTTATGGTATCTCCAGTATTAGATCAGAAAAAACAGTGTTAGCAATATGAGTGGCCTTTTCTTACATGAGCATCCCTAGTATCTTAAGTATTTGATTTGAAAAACAAAGTGGACAGCAGTGCGAGCTGTCTCTTCTTACCTCAGGACCCCAGGTATCTGTATAATTAGATGAGAAAGAAAAGGAGGAAAGCAGTGTAAGTTGTCTTTTCTTAACTCAGCACTTCTGGTATAACAGGTATTGGATTAGACAGACAGGATGGAAAGCAGTGTAAGCAGCCTCTTACCTCAGCACCCCTAGTATATCCAGTACTATATCACAAAGATAGGGTGGATGACAGTCCTGGGATGTCTAGTTATTACATCACAAATGCTTACCACAAAGCAGTGTGTGCAGGATCTTCTTGCTGCAGCACCCTTGGTATCTCCATTATTAGATCAGAGAGACAAGGTTGACAGTACTGTGAGTGGCCCCTTCTTACCTCAGTACTCCTGATGGCTCAAGATTAGATCTGTAAGAACTGCCTCTTTTTAACTTACAAATCATGATATATCCTGTTTTAGATCAGAAAGACAGGGAGGACAGCAGTGAGAGCAGCCTCTTCTTACCTCAGCACCACTGATATCTCTAGTAATAAAGCATGAATACTAGGAGGACAACAGTGAGAGCAGCCACTTCTTACCTCAACACTGCTGATATCTCTACTAATATAGCATGAATAATAGGAGGACAGCAGTGAGAGCAGCCACTTCTTACCTCAACACTGCTGATATCTCTACTAATAGAGCATAAATACTAGGTGGACAGCAGTGAGAGCAGCCGCTGCTTACGTCAGCACCGCTGATATCTCTAGTATTAGAGAATGAATACTAGGTGGACAGTAGTGAGAGCAGCCACTTCTTACCTCAGCAGCCACTGATATCTCTAGTATTAGAGAATGAATACTAGGTGGACAGCAGTGTGAGCAGCCACTTATTACCTCAGCACCACTGTTATCTCTAGTATTAGAGAATTAATACTAGGTGGACAGCAGTGAGAGCAGCCACTTCTTACCTCAACACTGCTGATATCTCTACTAATAGAGCATGAATACTAGGTGGACAGCAGTGAGAGCAGCCGCTGCTTACATCAGCACCGCTGAAATCTCTAGTATTAGAGAATGAATACTAGGTGGACAGTAGTGAGAGCAGCCGCTTCTTACCTCAGCAGCCACTGATATCTCTAGTATTAGAGAATGAATACTAGGTGGACAGCAGTGTGAGCAGCCGCTTATTACCTCAGTCAGCACCACTGATATCTCTAGTATTAGAGCATGAATACTAGGTGGACAGCAGTGAGAGCAGCCACTTCTTACCTCAGTACTACTGATATCTCTAGTATTAGAGCAGGAATATGAGGTTGACAGCAGTGAGAGCAGCCACGTCTTACCTCAACACTGCTGATATCTCTACTAATAGAGCATGAATACTAGGTGGACAGCAGTGAGAGCAGCCACTTCTTACCTCAACACTGCTGATATCTCTACTAATAGAGTAGGAATACTAGGTGGAGAACAGTGAGAGCAGCCACTTCTTACCTCAGCACCACTGATATCTCTAGTATTAGAGAATGAATACTAGGTGGACAGCAGTGAGAGCAGCCGCTTCTTACCTCACCATTACTAATATCTCTAGTATTAGAGCAGGAACACTAGGTGGACCTCAAAAATATTTAGAGTTTAGGTGGACCTCAGTGAGAGCAGCCACTTCATACCTCAGCACCGCAGATATCTCTAGTAATAGAGCAGGAATATTAGGTGGACAGCAGTGAGAGCAGCCTCTTCTTACTTCAGAATTACTGATATCTCTAGTATTAGAGCAGGAATACTAGGTGGATAGCAGTGAGAGCAGCCTCTTCTTATCTCGCCACCCCTGATGTCTCTAGTAATAAAGCATGAATACTTGGAGGACAGCATTGAGAGCAGCCGCTTCTCACCTCAGCACGGCTGATATCTCTAGTAATAGAGCATGAATACTAGGTGGACAGCAGTGTGAGCAGCCGCTGATTACCTCAGCACCACTCATATCTCTAGTATTAGAGTAGGAATACTAGGTGGAGAGCAGTGAGAGCAGCCACTTCTTACCTCAGCACCACTGATATCTCTAGTAGCAGAGCATGAATACTAGGTGAACAGCAGTGAGAGAAGCCACTTCTTACCTCAGAATTACTGATATCTCTAGTATTAGAGCAGGAATACTAGGTGGACAGCAGTGAGAGCAGCCACTTCTTACCTCGCCACTGCTGATATCTCTAGTAATAAATCATGAATACTAGGTGGACAGTCGTGTGAGCAGCCTCTTCTTACCTCAGCACCACTGATATTGCTAGTATTAGATCAGGAATACAATACCATGTGAGTGGTCTCTTCTTACCTCCGCACTCCGGGAATCTCCAGTATTAGATCCTTATATAAACTGGAAATCCATCTTCCTACTTATAAAGGGAAGAGGAGGAACTTCCTACTGCACATGCTCACAGACACTTGTTACTAACATTCTATTACAGGTTTCTGTCAGAGTAACAAGATATCGGCCATTTTATTTCTAGTGATCACCATGGACAGAACTAATGAGGTTTACTAATGCAATCTACTTAACAATTTATAATGATATTTTCTTTAGTTATTTATTTTTGTCTATTCCCGAGGAACTATTTTAAGGGTGATAGCTAGCCAATAACGCTAGATTTCTTTTATGAAAGAATTAGTTCTTTTTTGTTGTATTTAAAAGTGTTTTTCTATTGGGTATATTTAATTTTTATGTTGTACCACATCATAGTCTATCATTATATTTAGTGCCGTAGATATTTTTTCAGACTCTTTCTCTAGGACATGAACAAAGTTTGATTTCTTTATTGGTCCTTCACCCTCTAATTGGGTCAGTGTTGATAAATGAAATCATTAGTTGCTGAAAGGTTACCATTATTCTGCTGTCAGAAGATGACATTAGCAAGTCCATCAAGAGGCAGCTCACCTTTCTTAGCACTGGTGCCTTTTGTTGCTTCGATACTAACATATACTAAACATGCGGATCACTCAGTAATGCAACTTCACAATGGAATAGTCACTTAGCTTCAGTTAGAAGAGCTGAATTGTTTCATGTCTAGAGGTGTGTGCCATTAACTAGCACTTCTCATGCTGTCTTCTGCACATATTGTATAATATCCAGTAACTGCAGCTGTTCTGTTCCTACCTCTCATGCTATTTGTCCTAATAGGATCTCACCAGCCTGCTGCTGGCTATGCTTTGAAGGAAGCTGAAAGCCTCCTAGGCAAGGACCATTCAGAATCTTTTTGCACGTTTTTTTGAGAATGGCTTTATGTGAAATATGCACTTCGATAAAATATAATAGCGGATGATGATAACATATGGCGTTAAGAAATTCCGTTTTGAGCATTATTCATGAGCACGCCGCCATATGGAATACGCACTGCTTTGTATTTGTTACTTATGGATGATTTTGTGCCATGCATGAAACTTTAAGTAAAAATTGAAATTGGGCCTTATTTTAGAATGAAACAAGGACTCCTACATCTTGTCTTTGCCACATTCTGGGAACTTGTTGTATAGTTACAACAATTACTCATTAAATTGATACAGATAAGACAATAGCATAGATTGTAAATGATTAGATGTTATGATTTCAGTTACTAAATGCTATTTTCGTACTACAATATGATTGATGACCAAGTTCACATTTTAAGTAGTTATCGTATCATCATAACTGGAAAAAAATGACAAAGTGCTTTTAAAAACAAGCAACTTAACAAGTTACTATAAAAGATCCTTGCTGTTCTAGAGAATGGAAAGGATTGAAAAATGTATTGCTTACTGCTTCCTACCTAGGTTGCCTAAACTTCAGTAGTCACCAGCAAACTTTTGCTAAAGAGCTTGCAAGTGCTGCTCTGAAGCTGCCTAGATCCAGCCAGCGTGAGTGACAGTGCACTCCTTCAATTCCACAGAGGCTAAGCTGCTTCTACTTGCAGAATTGGAAAGCACATATTTTTGGCCAGCAGAAACATGTTGGCACTTGTCTAAACTTTCAATCAAGAGCACAAAACTCACTGGGAAGCATCGAACTGGGAGGCAGACAACTGGTGCGCTCCTGAGCAGCAAAATTATAAAATACTTTTAAGAATTGAAGTAAATTTTCGCATGAAGATTTTGATTATGTAGTTTTTCACAAGGAAAAAGTGAAAATAAAATGCAGAAATTACTTAAAAATCCAAACTACATGTTTAAACCATTGTATGAGTCCCACTTGCTAAGTTTGCTGTATGTTAGTAACCTTTTTTTCCTCTTGTGTAAAATGACACAAAAACTCAAACTTCTAGTAGTCAAGTATAAAAAATGTATGAATAAATCCTACCAAAGTAATGTTTTGGGAAAATATATCCATTTATTAGATTATTTAGATAAAAAGTTATTTGCACTTGATTATTCTAGTATAAACATATAGTTGGATTAGATTTTGTGTTAACTAATATCCAAGAAGTATAGTTTCTCCTTGCCGAGACTGACAAGCTAAGCATGCCGAGATGAGGAGGCTTAAAGCAGCAATGCTCCTCTGGGAAGTATGCAAATTGTCTCTTCAGAGAGGAAGAGGACTAGAACTCTAGTGTGACCTATTGGAAGTAGCAATCCAAAAATTCAATGTCGACCCTTTAACAAGCCTTGTCACATGACTATCCTAAGTCATGTGACAACGCTTGTTAAAAGGTCGACATTAACTTTTAGGATTGCTACTTCCAATAGCTGGCACTAGAGTTCTAGTCCTCTTCCTCTCTGAAGAGACAATTTGCATTTTGCATTAACAAAAGAACACGCCAAGACATATCAAAACCAAAATATTTAATGTTCTTATAATGGCTTCTTTTGTATGAAGAGCATTCTGAAGACATACACATAATACCTACAGAATATTTACTGGTCAGTAACTGAGCAATGGTGTTGGAATATACCACTTAATCATTGAATTCAGATTTTTCATTCAGTCCCATTGCCACAGGTGTATAAAGTACAGCCCCTAGCCATGCAGTGTACCTTTACTAAGATATGTGAAAGAATACGTCTCTCTAAAGAGCTCATTGAGCTTGCGCGTTGTACAGTCATGGCCAAAAGTTTTGAGAATGACACAAATATTTTCCCTTCAAAATGTTCAATAATGAGCCATAATTGGCATTTTTAAAAATTGGAAGCATTTAGGAACCAGAGCAACTCAGCCATGAAGTGTCAGACTGCGAAAACTTAGAGTGGTGTAACTGAGTGATGAGGAACATAGTGTATAAGAGTCACCAACACTCCACTGGCTTATTAAGTAAGTAGCTCCAAAATCATTTGGCTTTACCATCAGCATAAAAACTGAGCCCAAGAGCTTCATGACATGGGTTTCTATTGCCAAACAGCTGATATTGGGCTGTTTATCAGGGGTTGGCCTATTCTTTTTTATTCCAGTCCATGGAAATAATTATGCTTCAATGTACAAAAACATTTTGGTCCATTTAGTGCCTACAATTTTGTGGGAACAGATTGAAGAAGGACCTATTATTTTCCAGCATGTTCCCCAATGCGGAAAGATAGTCCATAAAAGCATGGTTAGGCAAGTTTTGTGTGGGAGAACATGATGCTGCATAGAATGGTGGCCTCAAGGGAGAACCTTTGGGATGACCTACAACAAAGATTGCATGCCAAGCCCTTTCATTCATCTTTGGTTTCTGACTTTACAAATGCTCTTCTGGATAAATGGCAAAAATTTCCACAAACACACTCCTAAATCTTGAACAAAACCTTTCCAGAAGAAGTTGTTATAGTTGCAATGTTAGGGAACAATTTCTAACTAATGCCTATGGATTTAGAAATGGGTTGTCAGAAAATTGTTTGCAATGGATTTTCCAATAAAAATTGAAAAATATTTTAGTCTGTATGTACTATAAAACTGTGGGGGTTGTGCATGCAATGTGGCTGTGCATCTTCCGTGTTTGCATTGCCTTGTTTGTAATTACATATTTGTTTTTGGAATGTGTTGACTTGTATTTTTGGCATGTTTAAATACAACACTGCAGAAAGAAATGGTGGTAAAACAGACTTACATTCTTAATAAATTACTGATGTACTATTTTGACTATTGTACACAAGAAAAGTGAAAAAACTAACATATCCTGCTTGAGATAGTCTGTAAGGATAGACATAAATTTCTACTTTCAGCATGTTTGTTATTGGCCACAGTATTTAGCAGGTAAAACTGCAGTATTAAGAGCAAAACTGAGGAGCCAACTAAAACTTTCTCTAAAAACTCTGCCAGCTGCATTTGGGCTGCTTCTTAACCACATGGGGCTGTCACAGCCCGAAAGCATATCTTTAAAGGGAATCTGTCAGCAGGTTTTTGCTATGGAATTTGAGGGAAGCATGCAATAAGGCCTGAGATACAGATTTCAGTGATGTGTCACTTATTAGGTTGTATGCTGCTGTTTATATATAATGAATGTTTTATCACCAGGAGGTTATCATTGCCCAGACTAGCTCCCTTTCGCTTCCTGGTCTGACCACGCCTCCACCTTTGATAAACACCTCACTGTCAATTGACAATGTGTGTAGAAAGCTGTAGTGTGAGAAAGGTTAGCTTTCTGAACTATGCTATGTGTCACAACTACTCCACCCAGTAAACTAAGTGATGCATTGTTGGAATCAGGGTCTTTTCCCCTACTTTATGCTGCTATCAGACAAGGTAGAGAAAAACCTGGTGACAGATTCCCTTTAGGCACACGACTGTCAAAACTGTACACTATCAAGGATATGGTTAGTTAGTCACACAAATTAGCCTATATTGCAGACAACAGAATATTATACCCATCACCTATCCATTTGTAGAAGACATTAGTATATAATTTATCATTTTTTAATATCTTAAATTTTCAGAAACATTAATCAATACTGTGATATTTGTGCTTTTACTCAGGACTACATATAAAACTAATGTGTTGTCTTTATACATTTGCAAACTCTAAGATGTTACCCTTAAAAAATTTAATTGATGTATAAATCTTTATGACACTGCTCTTCATTACAATATTTAGCAATGTTTCGTAACAGCTATTGAACATTGTCATTATAAATTTCCTGTAATTAATTCATTAATTTAATGAATTTAGCAGTAAAATCCAATTATTTTTCATTCTTTTTTTATTTTGGCGTTTTTAGGAGGACCAATAAGCAAGCTGAGGAACGACCCAGTGAGAATCATACATGAAGCGGTGGATGACACTTACGATTGGATGAATGCTATCTTCTCTACTGTGTCTCACTTGATATCATTCGATGATGAGAGCAAAGGTATCTGAGCCATACTGTACGACAACCGTTGATTCACATGTAGACTTTTTCACAAATGTGCTAAGTTTCTTTCAGCATGTGCTGTCATTCTTCTGTGTAGAAACAAGTCTGAGTTTCATTTACATAAAGTCCAGCATGCCTTGTAATATTATAAGAAAAGATATTAAGTATCAACTAAGGCACTGTTCACATGTCTGTTTGGATAAAAAACAGACTCTAAACAAACCTGATAATAATCAATTAGGTCGCTCTGCTTTTGTTTGCATCCAGTGGTGCTTGAAAGTTTGCGAACGCTTCCGAATTTTCCAATTTTCTGCATAAATTTGATCTAAAACAACATTAAATTTTCAAACAAGTCCAAAAAAGTAGATAAAGAGAGCCAAATCAAATAAAAGAGTCAAACATGTTAGACTTTATCACCTTTTTATTAAATAAATTGTTCCAATAACATGTTTGTGAGTGACAAAAGCAAAATAACCTGTGATTTCAGTATTAAATGTGTCCCCATTGTGCAGAAATAACTGCATGTAAACATTTATGGTAATTGTTGATTGGTTTTGCATATTGAATTGGAAAAATTTTAGCCCATTCCTCCCTACAAGACAGACTATACTTTATTATGTTGAAGGTTTTCTCCCATAAACTGCTCTATTCCACAATATTTCTGTAGGATTAAGGTCAAGACTTTCACTTGGTCATTACGAATTGTATGTTTTATTCTTGTTTATCCATTTTTTTGTACAAAGGCTTATCTGCTTTGGGTCGGTGTCTTGCCACTTGACCCACGCACTCTTGAGATTTATCTCATATACAGATGTTCTGGCATTTTATTTTTAAATTTGCTAACAAAATTGAGAATGCATTGTTCTAGCAAAGATGGCAAGTCGTTCTGGCCTAAAACAGGCCCAAACCTTGATACCACCACCACCTTTTTTTACAAATGGTATGAGATTTTTATGCTGTAATTCAGAGTTCTCCTTTCTCTAAATATAACGCTTTTCATTTTCCCCCCAAAGCTCTTCTTTGGTATCGTATGACTGCAAAATATTGTTCCAATAGTCTTTTGGCTTGTCTAGATGTCTTTTGCAAACTACAGATGGGCATCAATGTTCATTTTGAACAATGGTTTTCTCTGATGGTGGACTCATGAACATAAATAATAAGCTAATGTGAGAAAGACCTGTAGTTACTCAGAGATTGCCTTGGGTTCCTTTGCAACCTTTCGGAATATTATATGCCTTGATTTTGGAGTGATCTTTGTTGGTTGACCACTGCTGAAGATGGTATAAAGGTCTTAAATTTCCTCTCTTTGTGCATATTCTGCCTGGCACTGAATTGATGGATTCCAAACTCTTTAGAAATAGTTTTATAACCTTTGCCAACCTGATAAACATCGACAACTCTTCTTCTAAGGTCCTCAGAAATCTCCTGAAACACTTCCACAAGCATGTTGTGAAGATCAGACTTCGATAGATCCCTGTTCATTAAATAAAAAAGGTCAGCCACTCACAGCTGATTGTCATTACATTGATTGAAACCCCAGACTATAATTTCACAATGACAGACACCTGATAAGTGGATTATTTTCCTTAATTAAAAAAATGGCAAAGTCTAATATATGTGACTCATTTGCCTGATTTGGTTCTTTTTATTTACTTTTTAGACTTTTGTGAAAATCTGATGTAGTTTTCGGAAAAATTTGAAGAGCTCAGAAATTTTCAAACACCAATGTAATTGATCCATATGTCTTAATGGACATACGTAAATATTGTAAAACATGTTCAATCTCAGTTGTTTCATTCTGGGGTTGTAAGGAATATATATCTATTTGAAAATAATTCAGATCATGCTCTACTTTGTCTTATATAGTGATTGTGTTGTTTTTAACTATAAACATTGTATTTTTTACATGTAAGGATGTAACAGAGCTGAATTTGTTAATGTAAATTGTGCTGAATCTGTAACATCTATAAAAAAATTGTCATGTTGACAAAATGGCAAAATATAAATTCTAAATACAAAAAGTGATCTTCAAGATTCCTAAAAGTGCAAAACACATCCAATTAGCTGCTTTGCCTCCTGCAACCAATGTGACCATGGATCTTGACTATAGTGACATCAATTCTAGCAGTCATGTACGTCTAAAGAGTTATTGGGCAGTATGGTCGCCACACCAAGGTAGCCATGATTCTAACAAGGTGATATAAGATCACACCTGAAAGGAAAGGTAAATAATATTTTAAGAGTTGTCACTAGAGAGGGTCCTGTCACTTGTCATTATTATTTAATTTCTTTACCTGGTCTGAGTGCCGCTTCTATCTAGAATTTGACATTGTTATTTATTCTTGTTCTTTTGCCTGGCTTTGAGATATGGCCCCTCTCTTCCTTATTTCTAAATCTTGCTTTCTTAGCATATATGGGGGTGTGATCCTCAAGAATACAACCAAAGAGAGGAGTTGAGGATCCCGCCCTCTTGGCCAAAAAACTAAATTCATACACAAGTAAAGCAATACCTATCGAAGTAACGGTAAGGCACAAAAAGACAGTGGGACACGTACTCTAGAAAAAAATGCATATTTATGGCTAGTGACTAGAGAAAAGGAAATAAATTAAAGTGGAATTAAATTCTTCTTGAAGTTCTCATCCACTAAAGTGAGGATTTTTTGCAATTCACAGATTCATCAAAATGTCTGTCACTGGCCCATAATTGTCCATCAAAAGGCTAAAAAGTGAAACAATTCTTATACTCACATGACCACTCAGATCTTTGGCCCCTTCACTACTCACTGCCACCCTTCTGGACCTAGCCGGATCTTCTGATCCCTAAGAAGCACGATGGCAGGAGCGCGGCAGGTCATGGCTCACGTAGGGACATCATGATGCCATTGATTATTATTAATATGAATTATTCTAGATTGAACAAACATATAGTTGAAGTTGCAGAACAGAACTTGTCATTTAGTTGCATTTTTTATGAGACATAATAGTAATCATGGTAATGCCGTAGATCTAACAAGTCATTCTACAGAAAAGCACACGTAATACATAAATTGTACATAAGAACAAACGCAGCTCTCATACATCTAAAGCTTCAGCTTTTATGACAGAGCATGTCTAGCAGTTCCCAAATGATTTTCTACATTTGAAAAATGTTCTTCGTCTCCTAATGTAAGGTATTGTCATACTCCAATTACATGGATGCCATACTTACATTAATCTGTGTGATCTGTGTGAATATCCTGCCCAAAAATAATGCAGCTGCCAAACTTGAGAACAAAAATTCAGAAGGAATGAATCATATCCCTCACCATTAAATGTGAATAGAAGAAAGTCTGTACACGAAAGTTCATCATTGGGCGCGTTATTGTATCTCACATACTGATCATTGTTGGTAAATCTTTTTAAACAAAACAACTTAGATAGGGATTTTATAAAGTTTTGTGTTTAAATTCATCTTTAATTCTGGTAACAAACACAAACGTTTTTAACTGTATACATATTCATGACCAGAGTATTTCTGTGGCAGCAACCATAATAACATGACTGTGCTGTATCCTTCAGCTTACCAGTATTAGCATATCTCTAATTAAAAGAAACTATTTTTGTGAAATGTTTGTGCGCTCATCATTGTTTAGACTGTATGATTGATTGTGTTGGTTACTCAGCTGCTGAAATGCATATGAGATCTAGCTCCTGATTATAAATAATCCTAAATAAACATTTCTCTACAAAGGACTAGCTGCACGGATTTTCTGATGGTTTTACCCAAATTATCAATTATTTTTGCATAATTCTGAAACTAAAGCCTCAGATAAAATAAAACAAAATGCACATTTCAGTTCAATTGTTAGTGGCTGTTATATTTTATACTATGTTGTCCAGAGAATTACGCTCAGAAATTCACAGGAACAACTAACAAGGTTTTAGAGGTTGCACTTGATTGATGGTCGGTGTACTCATGGTGCATTTTCTTTACTATGTACAGTTGCAATTAATTATTCAACCCCCATTGCAAATTAGTTTTGTTAGCAAAATTTATAAACTGTCTGCTGTTTCCAATAAATCAATCACACAAGATCGATTGAAAGAGCTCAACACAACTAATAAAGCAAGTGGTTTCTCCAAATTCAACACAAAATGAAACTTTTAATGATTACTGCAGTCTCAGAATTATTCAACCCTTTATATCAAGTGTCTTTAGTAATGAGTAGAGCCCTTTTGCATGTTATGACCTACTGTAAATGTAATGTATAGCCAGACACCAACGTCTGGCAGCTTTCCTGAAGAACATTAGTCCATTTCTCATTGACAATGGCCTGAAGACAGGTGGTCAAAAACTCTCGAGTGACTGCAAAAGTCCAGCAACAGGCTCTGAGGTTTCAGTTTACATAGCAAGGCACAAACTAAATGTTAAAGGTCTCCAGACTCCAAAACATACACATCTACTTACCCAAAAGCACAAGAAACATCAGCTCCTAAATGGTCAAATTCATATAAATATACAACAGAAGTTTTGGAGTGTTAATCTGTAGTGTGATGAAATAAAACTGGAACTTTTGGGCCTATGGATCAGCGATATGTCTGGAATACGAAGAATGAAGAATATACTGAGTTGAACACCCTGTCTACAGTGAATCATGGCGGAGGCTTGGTGACGATCTGGGACTGCTTTACTTTAAT